>NW_021028771.1:679436-715045 GCF_004153795.1 Camellia sinensis | reverse complement strand
GAATTCGTGCTCCCAGTATATTTTTTCAGACAAGGTGTCCGCTCGAGCGGCGAAGTTCATGCTCGAGCGGGGAGCTATGTAGACAAACCTTCAGCTCAGGCACCCGACTTCACGCTCGAGCGTAAATTTGATGCATCCAGTACTTTTGCAGACCCCATGGGTCCGCTCGAGCGGGGACCCTGTTTTTGAAAATTTTAAAAAGGCATTTTGGCTGGTGGTGGAGGACTAGGGGCAAGGCTGAACCCCCCAAGCATTCTGAGCTTAGCCCTTATACTTTCCGTGAGGTGTTCTGGTCTCATCTCGAACGTGTGGCCAAGCTGGGCATCATTTCCCCTATCTGTTCAACTACCAGGCCATGGTGATGGCCTCCATTGGTTGTGTCCTGACCATCTTTCAATCCTACTCCGTATCTGGTTGCCATTGGTTGGCTATCCGCAATGACCTCCATGTCTTCCCTGAACTCAGGAAAGCCAGTAGGGACATCTGTATCTTTAGCAGGCCTCTTAATTAGATCTCCATGAAGGCCTGATTCGTTAGCAACTTTCTTGTTGGCGTTAGTAGTCTTAGTTTTTTCAGTCTTCTTCTTTACCATTACTCCAAGTTGGAGTGGTCCAACTGGGCGTGCCAATTTAAGTTAGCAAAAATTTAGTTCAAGCCCAATTGATAGTGATTGATCGACAGATTTAAATAAATTTCAAGTAAACACAAATAAAAATCATGCTTTGTGCTTGAGTTCTATGTCATAAACAGATTAAGGACTTCCCTAGAGGTAATTAAGTAAATAAGGATTTGAACAGAAAAGAATATATATTTATTCAATTAAATTGTCACCAGCTATCAGTTACAAGAACAAAAAACTAAAAAATACTTCAATCAACAGAAAGAAAAGTGGGGGTTGGAAAAAAAACTATTTCTAATGTACTCCTAAAATGGCTAATATAGAACTACTTTTAAATAATTTTTCAAGAGTGTGGTTAAGGGTTGTTAATTGATTCCTTCCATCATTCCTCAAGTCTTCCTTTTATACTTGCTTGGCTATCTCATGTTGTAGTCATCAATCCATGATCTTCCTTGATCTTTGCTCCACTTGACATAAATGTGTAATTTATGTGAATGTATCTGTGTTAGCCATCTATCAATTGCTAATCTTTTAGTCATTGTTCATGGTTGGTTTAGTGTATTTCTACTGGGCTGTGGCTCACCCTATATGGGAATATCATTTTCAGGTACAGGTAACATGCCACCTCCAAGGACATAGCTGGGAGGCTAGAGGTGAACATACTTTTGTCGCTTAACTTTTGATGTATTACATTTAACTTCAAGCCAAGGGTTTAATGTGTAAACGAGTTAGTACTCTTTTGTTGTAACCATGTGTTAACTTGGAAAGCTGTAAGCCCGTAGGGCATTTTGTTTTGATGTTAAGATGTAATACTCATGTAATGGAACTCTGTTGAATAAAAGAATGTGGTTAGTTTATATGTAAATGCATGTCTTATCTGATGGGTTTAATGTTGTTTTTTTTTTAGGGCGTTACAATATATGTGTGTGTGTGTGTTTGTATATGCAAAATATATGATTTAACAGGGGAAAACATAGTGAAATGGAAAATTACAAGGAAAATGATGAGAAAATTGATGGAAATGAACGAACCTTTGGTACTAGACCTTGAGTTGTAGTAATTGTGAGAGTGATTGAAGAAAGTGATTGTAACTGAGTGTTTCCTCTAGTCTTCAGGGCTCTATTTTACACCTTATTAATCAAAATTACCTTGTGTCTTATTTGATTCAGAAAAATACGAGTACATCCAATTTTGGACTCATTTCCAGACATTTTACGCAGAGCTTGGCTCATGAGACATGCTTGCAAACCCATCTGCTGCATTCCAATTTCCCCCTATGTACAACAAACAGACCCAAGGATGTGTCAGGCATTAGCAATCTTGTCAACTTCTGTATTCTGAAAATAAAAACAATGTAACTTACTTCAATCTCAGCTCGTGAACATACGATCTGCAACTGAGGCAACAAAAAGTTTAAAAATTATTTACAATATGATCTTGGCTTGAAAAGATCAAGCTGCATCTGGGGGTCCTCAGCTACAAACTCACCATGGAATGGTCTAACAAGAAAAAAAAAAATGTTTTATAGTATCAACAAACTAGAACTCCAGATTGCACAAGAAAAAGATGGTACATGGGGCCACATACCTTAAATTTTCAAGACAAATGACTTGAAAACGGCCATCCAAATGCCTCCCTATGGAAGGTCCAAGCCCGTGAAGACCAGAACTTTTACTTACAGAACCATCATTTTCATTTGTTTCCAGAGCTTTAACACCATCATAAGTCTTGCAGACAACTGCCAACATAGTTTCTATACCCAAGTACTCCGAGAGAAGCCTGACTCCAGAGTTGGGAAAACAGAACATGTCAAGTATACTATAGATCACTAATAACAGTAAGACTCTCTGACTACACCTTAATCAACATGCTGTAGAAAGTCTACCATCCATGAGCCAGTAAAGTTAGCAAAGCATCTTAACATCAGAACTGCCAAGACATCAATGTAACAACAACACTCATTGCACCCATTAAAAAACACACGACCATGCAAACTTCAAATAAACCTAATAATATACAAAACATTTACCAGAATATAGCTATTCAATCACTAGAGCTATATATCATTAGGATGGGACAATTAATTCTCTACCATGTCCATGTCAAAATGGCTGAAAAATGATCGAACACAGCTAAATACGAAGCAATGACAATAGTACAAAGTAAACAATTAAAAACACAGAAGACTGCAATTTCAAACCAACCTGCTGAGATTGTCATCATCCACTTTCCCAAGTGTAGCAACACTACCCAACACATCCTTGGTCAACAGAAGATTAGAAGCCTCATTGCCATGGCAAGTTTTCAGCAAGCACAAAATGCCAGCTGCGGATTTCTCGTGCCCTATAATATGTTCTAATGGTTGCTCCTCACTGTCCACACCAGTATCATCCCCGTCTTCCATCATAGGCATACTTGATGAATGATATTTCCCAAGATTAATTAGGATAATAATTATCAGGAAAAAATATAAGCAAATATATAAGCAAATGATACAAGTAAATCATACATTATCGCAAGAGAATCAAGATCTTAACTTCTTCAAACTCAAAATTATTTCGCTTCCAAATTTTGAATGCAGATCTTACTAACGTAATAACTTAATTCCATGTAATCGTAATAAGAAAAGCATGAAGTTGATCTTCAGTTTGAACAAGGGGTACGATAGAAATTGGTAAAATTTAATGAGTTATGCTCATTAGAAATGCATTATTGACAAAAACCAATCACACTCATGGAGCGCACTATGTGGCCTCTGCTTAAGGACTTAGGGCACATAATTTTTGCTAATTGGCACTTGAATCCTGCATCTTCCCTTTTGCTATGACAACATATACCAATCAAGCTAATTTCTGGCAGTAACTTCTTTTCTTTCTTTTTTTTTTTTCAAAAAATGTAATATCTTAAAACATTTAATTAGAAAATTAGACAGTAAATTTTACATGGACACTGACACAAACTAAAAATTAGAAAATAATATACCTTGCATGTCGAGAATGAAGTCATCCAAGCTGTTTTTCTGAGACTTCATATTTTTTATGGCGCTGTTTGGGAACATAGTTTTTTGGTTTTTTTTTCACTAAAAGACAAATTGGTTACAAAACTGAAAAAAAAAAAAAATTCCAAACAAAATATCACATCAAACCCCATAATCATTTCACTTTTTCTCTCACAAACATCGCATCCAACCACAGAAAAAAAAAAAAACCCAACTATCTTTCCAAACACAAAAAAAAATTTCTCCAATAATATCCTAGAACTAAAAAAACCTACAAAAAAACTTACTTCCCAAACACCCACTATATTGTCTTCATGCTGTTTTAAAGCAACACAAAATTACTCCAATTGACCAACTCCCACTGATAATGTATATAAACAGTCTAACAAGATATATGCACCATGAACAACTTTGTCACAACCAGGATGAGAACTAAAACATGAGATTCATTGACCATAACATTATGACACAACTTCAAATAATCCCTAACAACCTTAGAAGTAAACAAAACTGTTTCTCCCTGACAGAATGCTCCATTTTGCACTTCATCCCTTGGAGTTAGACAGGAATCATTTTGACAAACATTATGGAAGATTAGAAGAGAAAGGAGTAAATTACCTGCTGAGCCAATTGAGGAGGGAATCCCATAACCCCATTTTGGAGAAAACGAGAATTTCAGATGAATCGAATGGAGTTGTCAAGAAAACCCTTTTTCTTTTTGTTTTTGAGTTATGAGAATGCAATTCAATGCAAAACAAATCAAAGCATCATGTTTTGTAAATTGAATTGAAGAGAGAGAGATCTGAAACTGATTATACATACATATATATATATATATATATGAGAGAGAGAGAGAGAGAGAGAGAGAGAAAAGAGAAATAAAGGTTGCGTTTGGTAGAATTTTGTAAATATGATTTGAGAGTATGACTTATATTTTGAGTTTGTGAGGTGTAGAATTATGATTTGAGTGTAGAAAATCTGTTTGGTTATGGTTTTTGAATAGAGTGTTGAATTGAGTTTTGAATTGTACGTGGAATTGAGTTTTGAAAGTTTGATGTGACATGTGAAATAAGAAAATTTGTTTGGTGATGAGTTTTCAAAACTTAATTCAACCAATAATTGATAATCAAACACAGAACTCATAACTCGATATCCGTATTTTTGATCAACAGTCATAACCAAACTATTTTTAAAATATTCAAATAAAAAAATGATTTTTTTTTCAATTAATTGTTTTTAAGTAATTTTTTTGAATATCTTTAAATTATTAAATTCATTTATTTTGTTTCTCAAATTTTTGATTTCCTCAGGTAGATCAATTAAAGAAACTAGTCCACGTCAGTAATGTTGGAATTCTGATTTGAAGCATCATATATTAAATGCTTCTTTTTTTTTTTTATTACAACTAAATATTCATCTTCATTATTTCTTATATTGGTGAACCTAATTCAATTTACAACACAACAACACTCATACTCAGTAGCGGAGCCATGCAAGGACGAGGGGGCCACGTGCCCCCCTTAGATTTTGTGATTTTTTTTTAACTAATATATAAAAAATATTTAAAATAAAAATTAAGTTGTTTTTGAGTTTTGAAAAGAGTTTTGAGTTGTGTGTTTGGTTAAGAATTTTGAAAAGTAATGATTATAGTTTGAAATGAGTTTTGAGAAATGTGTGTAGAATTATGATTTGAAAGTTGCAACCAAATATCACACTCAAATCAGTGGTGGAACTGTGTTTTGAAATCTAAACCAAACAGAGCCAAAATTAGGTTTTCTGATTCTCCCACTACATTCCACCCCTACTGCACATCCCAATTGTCGCCTCTGTCGATTCTAGCCTCTAAATTTGGCCAGCGAACTCAATGTCAAACCCCTTCGATTGCGTCTTCTCGATTTCAGAGAATGGCTGATGGTTTGCGGTCGTGATATCAATGGCGCTGGTGGTCATGTGATCCTGTACTGACAACGGTGGAGAGAGAGAGGGGGGGAGGAGGAGGAGGAGGAGGGGGGAATGAAAAAGAGACAAGCGAGATAGAGAGAGAATAAGAAGCGTTTTTTTTTTTTTGGTCTATTAGCCACGACACAAGAGGCCATGGCAAAAAAAATCTTTTTGCGAAGGAGAAAAAGCCGTCTCAAAAAATAGGTCTTTCACAACGGCCAATAGTTTGCATCGCAAAAACCATCCAACATATCCTTCCATCTTTTGAGACAGGAAATGCTATCGCAAAAAGTGATTATTGGCGACGGGGTATTAGCTGTCGCAAAAGGTTACTTTTTGCGACAGTTAATATGCCGTCGCAAAAAGTTCCATGTCTTATACCCATTTTTCTAGTAGTGTGGGTAGAGCACAACAGATGGGGTTGATCAAAAGGGCAGCAATTGGATCAAGTGAATTTAAGATCACTAATCTGCAATTTGCATATGACACAATTCTATTCTGTGAAGCTGATTGGGGGGAGGTGATCAACATTAGGAGGATTTTGAGATGTTTTGAAATGTTGTTAAAAATTAACTACCACAAGAGTGTAGTGTGTGGCATTGGGTCAACTAAAGAATTATCCAAGGAGTTTGTTGACAACCTGAACTGTCTACATCAAAGTTTGCCTCTAAAGTATCTAGGTCTACCTCTGGTTGCAAGTCCAAGGAGAAAAAGGACCTGGCAGCCAGTCTTAGACAAATGTAAACAAAGACTTGCTTCGTGGAAGAGAAGATTCCTATCTTTTGTTGGTAGGATGACATTGATAAAATCTGTGTTGTCTAGCTTACCAATTTATTATTTATCTTTGTTCAAGATGCCAAAATGGGTTGCTAAGGAATTTGTGACAATTCAGTCCAATTTTCTATGGGGTGGAGATGGCCTTAGAAGAAAAGTACATTTGGTCAAATGGAAAGTCATTTCAAAAAGCAAAAAGCAGGGGGGATTAGGTATCAAAAGGATTAGACTTATGATCGCCTCTTATTGAAATGGTGGTGGAGGTTTGGAGCTGAAACAAATGCTTTGTGGAAACAGGTGATAGGCAACAAATACAAGTAGGTGGGTACTCTGTGGTGTCAAGAATCTGCTGATAACCTTAGGAAATCAAGTATCTGGGCTGATATTTTCGGTGTTGCTAGAACCAGACCTGAATTGGTGGAATTCTATAAAAGCAATTCTACTACAGTGCTTGGGGATGGGAAAAACACTCTGTTCTGGATTGATAAATGGTGTGGCAATGTGTGCTTGATGGAAGACTTTCCTAGGCTCTATTCCTTATCTTTGGATAAGTTTGAATTTGTGAATGTCATGCACATCAGGAGAAATAGCGAGGCAGAGTGGAACCTCAACTTCAGAAGATCACTTTTTCAATGGGAGGTGGAGGAATTGAATAGATTGAAAGTGCTGTTGATTAATGCACCTGCTATTCGGGAAAATTTGGTTGATTCTTTGAAATGGAATGCAGACCCATCAGGAAGTTTTACTGTTTCTTCCGCTTATAAATGGTGCAATAGTTCATTTGGTTCAGTGTGTATAGTAGCAGATCTTATATGGAACAATGTATCTCTACCTAAAACTCAATTTTTTGGTTGGTTGGCATGGAAAGGGAGGATTAAGACTTCCAGTTTTTTGCAAAGAATTAAAGTGCTCTCTGATGTGGCAAATGTGAACTGCATTTTTTGTAATGTGGATGTGGAGAGTGTTAATCATGTCTTACTGGTTTGCCCATTTGTCTAGAAGGTTTGGACCCATATTCTAAAATGGTGGGGTATGCAATGGGTTCAACCTGGTACTGTTCAGAGTTTATTGGAATGGTGGGCTGGTACTAATCTGAATAAACAAGAGAGGGTGTTCTGGAAGGCCATGCCTTTGGCTGTGCTTTGGTCCATCTGGAAACTGAGAAATGATTGCATTTTTAATAGCATTCATCCAGATCTTGAGGAGCTGTGTGAGGTCATTAAAGTGAGGGTTGCATTGTGGAGCAAAGCTGCTGGTTATTCTTTCTCAGGATTTTCAGTCACTAATATTATTTACAACCTGCAACAAGTAAGGTTCTGCAGTAGGGGTGTTGGCTGAGCAAATATTTCTTACTTGGGATGTCTTCAGTTACAGGGGTGTTCCTAATTGTCCTTCCTGCTACTGTCCTGTTCTTGTTGGACTGTTTGGGTGAGAGGTTGTAGGGTGCAAACCTGAGGTTGTATACTGCTGCTTGTATGCTCCATTGCTGTTTGGTTGAGGAAAAGTTACTTTACTGTTGTTGGAAGCTCAATGGTTTGGTGTTGGTATAAAGTTCTGCAATAGGGGTGTTTTGATATGCTGTGGTGGTGGCTGCTGGTCTTTGGTTGTTCACCTGAGTGCTGGTGTGTTTGTTATTGATGTTCAACTTGCTGGGGGCTTTATGTTCTGTGCTTGTGAAAGCTATACGCAGGGATGCCTTGTACCTCTGTCTGGTCTTTGGTGGTTCTACTACTGTCCTATTTTTGTAGGACTGTTTGGGGTTTTTTCTGTGTCTTTTGCGGTTGTTTTCTCTTCAACCTGGAGGTATGCTAGCAAATGATTGGGCATTCCTTGCAGTGCCAACCTAGTTGGGATCGTGTGGTTATGCTTTGTTGCGATTTGCATGCCCTCGTCCTTTCATTGATGTTGTTAACATATAATATACAT
Organism: Camellia sinensis; assembly: GCF_004153795.1. NCBI lineage: Eukaryota > Viridiplantae > Streptophyta > Magnoliopsida > Ericales > Theaceae > Camellia > Camellia sinensis. The sequence continues at coordinate 706,787 of NW_021028771.1, read as the reverse complement.
CACAGTGCATTTGTAAGCTGTAAAGGTCACCCGTGCATTTGTAAGCTGTAAAGGTCACCCACTACCACACACTTTCACTTTCAACTTTAGCAGTAGCTCAGTAGCTTTGATATTATTGTAATGTATTGTCTTTTACTTTCGGTGCTCTATTGTCCCCTTCTCCTCTCTATAAAGAGAGAGAGCTCATTCTCCTGTAAATACAGAAATACAATAACATACATTGTATATGCAAATCCTTCATTTCAGTCTCTCTCTTTTCTCTTCCTCTCTACCAATCTTTCATGGTATCAAAGCACAGAAATACAATTCTGGCATTCTTCAACTTTGGTGCTTAGTCCTGTACACAGTGGAACTACACCAAACTGCTCGGAATCTCCTTACGTTTCCAACGGCACCAAACCCATCACCAAAAACCCTCACACGTGCTCTCACGCGCCGCTCTTTTGCTCGGCGCGTCTCTGCTTCCGTTGCCACGCTCACACGCGCCTTCACGCGCCTTCCACCCTGCCCTTTCGTGCGTCGCGCCTGCTACCGTGCACCCGCGTGCGCCATTCGTCTACCATGAGCTGCGCGTGCGCCGTTCCGCTATTGTGCACCTGCGTGCGCCATTCTGCTACTATACGCCGCACGCCCTCTCTGCTACCGTGCGCCGCACGCCCTCTCTGCTAACGTGCGCCGCTGACATCATTTTTCACCCTGCTGACATCATCTCTACGCAGCCCACCTTTCCTAGCTATTTTCGACCTTCCAGACTCACTGGTGCACTCTGTTTTACCTAATTTTGCTCCTACAAGTCTATCCCTATCAATTTAGCCCTACTCAACTATTATTATGGATCGTCATGATGCCTCCCATCCTATTTCCGTTATTTTGAATGGATCCAACTATGTTCTATGGGCCCAAGCCATGTCTTCCTTCCTCAAAGGAAAGAAGCTCTGGCGAATTATCACCGGGGACATGACCCAACCGATAAAAGACACTGCTGAAACCACTGTTTCTTCTGCTACTCCTACATATGAAGATCGCCTTGAGGAATGGGACAGTAAGAATTACCAAATCATTACCTGGTTTCGAAATACTTCTGTTACCTCTATCAGTCTTCAGTTTGGTCGCTTTCAGCTTGACTCTGTCACTACTCCTGCAAAAGACATCTGGGATTTTTTTGAAAGAACGATACCAGACTACTGGTCTTGCTCATCAATATCAACTTCAGAGCCAACTTCATCGGATGCGCCAAGAATCTAGTTAGTCCATCAATGACTTCCTTTCTCAAATGTATTCCATTTGGGACCAGCTTGCTCTTTCCGAACCGACTTGGTCTCACCGAGAAGATGCTGTTTTATTTACTGCTTATCGTAATCAGCAAAGGTTGGTGCACTTTCTCATGGCTCTCACTTAATCTTTTGAGCCCGTACGTGCCTCTCTTCTTCATCGCCATCCCTTGCCCACTCTAGAACAAGCTATTTTTGAGTTGCTATCAGAAGAGACTCGTCTTGGTACTCTTCAAACTCATCATGTGGACTCTGTTCTTGCCACTCCCCGATACCGGCCATCATTCACCCAGTGGACCACTGCCTACCTCTATTGTCAGAATCGGGGCCTTCCTTCAACACATCTCCTGGTCAATTGCCCGGTCAGAACCTGCCGATACTGCAACAAACTTAGTCCTGGTCATCTGCAACAGGATTGTTTTCGCAATCCATCCCACTCATCCTCCAATAGCCACTCTTCTCGCGGTGGTTCTCCTCGGGGGAGCTTTCATCGTTCCAGGAATCAGTCTCATTCTGGGACTCAGTCTCATCACACTGCCACTGCTGCTGCTGCCGCTGAGGGTTTTTCTGAGTCTCCTGCTCCGTCTACCCCTCTCTTTTCTCCAACGGATGTCGAGGCCATGTTCAAACACCTTCTCTCCCATTCTGGTACACCTCCTCATACTGCTTTTTCTGTAATTCCAGGTAACTCTTCTTGGTATTTTGACTCTGCCTGTTGTAATCATATGACCTCTAGTTCAACTATATTTTCTTCCCTCTCTTCATCTCCTCATATTCCCTCAATTCAAACTGTTGATGGTTCTCTCATGACTGTCCGTCATATTGGTACTGTTTCCACATCTTCCTTAACTTTACCTCAAGTTTATCATATCCCTGGTCTCACTTTAAACCTTATCTCTATTGGTCAATTATGTGAACTTGGTCTAACTGTTATCTTTTCTGCTACTCATTGTTTGGTGCAGGACCCTCAGACGGGGCAGACTATTGGGATCGGCTGTAAGCACGGACGTCTCTATGAGCTCATTCACCTTCATGTTCCTGACTCTCCTCAGATCGCTGCTCCTGCATCTGCTCCCTCATTATCTCCTTTTCATCTTTGGCATTGTCGCTTAGGGCATATTTCTATTAATCGCTTAAAGTCTTTGGTTTCTAGTGGACAATTGGGTCATGTAATTCCAGATACTTTCGATTGTATACCCTGTCAACTTGCCAAACAACCTGCTTTATCATTCAATAAAAGTACTTCCGTTTCCTGTGCACCATTTGATCTTATACATTCGGATATTTGGGGCCCTTCCCCTACTACTACTATGGGGGGATCTCGTTATTTTGTTGTTTTTATTGATGATTTTTCACGGTTTACTTGGATTTTTCTCATGAAAACTCGGTCTGAACTCAAAACCCTTTATTATCGATTTGCCCAAATGATCCACACCCAATTTTCCAAAACCATCAAACTTTTTCGCTCTGACAATGCTATGGAATATCGGGATTCAGATTTCCTTTCTTTTCTTCAGAGTCATGGTACACTGCCTCATCGTTCCTGTACTGGCACGTCCCCGCAAAATGGCCGTGCTGAACGGAAACATAGGCATATTCTTGACACTACTCACGCTCTCCTTCTCTCTTCTTCCTGCCCTGAAAGCTTTTGGGGGGAAGCTGCCCTCACTGCTGTCTACACTATCAATTGTGCTCCTTCCCCTGTCCTCCATAATCAAACTCCCTTTGAACGTCTACATGGCACTCCCCCTCCCTATACTAATCTTCGGGTTTTTGGCTCTGCCTGCTTTGTTCTCCTTCAATCTCATGAACGCACCAAGCTTGAACCTCGTTCTCGTCTTTGTTGCTTTCTTGGGTATGGAATTGAACATAAAGGTTTTCGCTGTTGGGACCCTCTCTCTAAACGTCTTCGTATCTCCCGCCATGTCGTTTTTTGGGAGCACCAAATTTTTTTCTCCCTATCCTCCTTTCACTTACCTGCACTTTCCCCTACTGTACTGTTTACTAATCCTTCCATAGATCTCTTCTCTGATGATTTTGATACAGGTTCCTCCTTCATTGAGACGCCCTTGCTCACTCCTGCTCCCGACCAGACAGCTCTCCCTGAAGGTCCACCTCTCCCTGCGCCACCTTCTTCTCCACTGGTTCTTCCTCCCACCGATCCTCCTGCGGGTCGACCACACCGGGTAACTCAACCTCCTATCCACCTTCGTGATTATATTGTTGGGTCTGCTGCCTTTTCTACTTATGAACCTACCTCCTATCGTGAGGCTTGTACTAATCCTCTTTGGCAGTAAGCTATGACTGATGAACTTCAAGCTTTGGACAAAACTCATACTTGGGATCTTGTTGATCTTCCTCCTGGCAAAACTGCGATTGGCTGCAAATGGGTTTACAAAATCAAGACTCATTCTGATGGCTCTATTGAACGCTACAAAGCTCGTCTTGTTGCCAAGGGTTTCCACCAGGAATATGGGATTGATTATGAGGAAACCTTCTCCCCTGTTGCTCGGCTTACCTCTGTTCGCAGTTTACTGGCTGTTGCTGCTGCTCGCCACTGGAAGCTCTTTCAAATGGATGTCAAAAATGCCTTCCTCAATGGTAATCTTCTTGAGGAGGTCTACATGCAACCTCCACCTGGGTCTACTTTTGTGAATTTCCAATATCGTGTAATATTTTTACTGCTGCATTTCAATGTAATAATCACGTTTAAATTATGTTCTAAAAATTGTCAAACAATTTTCATTATATTCGAAGAATGGATTAAGAAATGAGAGAGACTGTTTGATTACAAAAATCAAAATAATATAAATATATAAATATATAAAATAAATATATAAAAAAAAAAGAAAACAGCTTCTTATTTTGTTACAAAAACAATACAAAACAAAACAAAATCTGGAAAAGGAAAAAATAATAAACAGGAAAGTAAACTAATCACTTACAATATTATTTTCTCAAACAAAATTTGATCAAGTCTAGTGTACAACACTGTGTCCTTAAGTTAGGTCTTGAAGTCTCTCATGATTCTACTGGCTCTTATTTATCTCAGGCTAAATATGCATCCGATCTTCTGGCTTGTGCTGGTCTTACTGATTGCAAAACTACATCTACTCCAGTTGATCCTCAGATTCGTCTCACTCCTCTCGATGGGGCTCTCCTCACTGATGCTACTCTTTATCGCCAGCTCGTCGGTAGCCTTGTCTATCTCACAGTGACTTGTCCTGACATTGCCTATGCTGTTCACATTATTAGTCAGTACATGTCGGCTCCTCGCACTCCCCACTATACTGCTCTACTCCACATCCTTCCATACCTCAAAGGCACCCTGTTCCATGGCCTTCACTACTCTGCTTCCTCCTCTCTTGAACTGCGTGCCTTTTCTGATGTTGATTGGGCTGGGGATCCTACGGATCGACGCTCCACCATGGGATTTTGTTTCTTCTTAGGGGATTCTCTTCTTACTTGGCGTAGCAAAAAACAATCCCTCACTGCCCGTTCTAGCACCGAAGCTGAATACCGAGCTCTTGCTGATACTACTCAGGAACTTCTCTGGCTTCGCTGGCTCCTCGCTGATATGGGTGTTTCCTCTTCTGGCGCTACCTCTTTTTATTGTGACAATCAGAGTGCCATTCAGATTGCTCACAATGATGTTTTTCATGATCGCACCAAGCATATTGAGATTGATTGTCATTTCATTCGACAGCATGTTACACGTGGTACTGTTCATCTTCTCCCTATTGCTTCTGCCGATCAACCTGCTAATATTTTCACCAAGGCTCATCCTCCTGGGCGCTTCCGTGATCTTGTTTCCAAACTCAACTTGGTCAATGCCTACCCTCCTTGAGTTTGCGGGGGGCTGTTAACATATAATATACATCACAGTGCATTTGTAAGCTGTAAAGGTCACCCGTGCATTTGTAAGCTGTAAAGGTCACCCACTACCACACACTTTCACTTTCAACTTTAGCAGTAGCTTAGTAGCTTTGATATTATTGTAATGTATTGTCTTTTACTTTCGGTGCTCTATTGTCCCCTTCTCCTCTCTATAAAGAGAGAGAGCTCATTCTCCTGTAAATACAGAAATACAATAACATACATTGTATATGCAAATCCTTCATTTTAGTCTCTCTCTTTTCTCATCCTCTCTACCAATCTTTCAGATGTAATGTCATATGTATGTATGGTAATTAACATCAATAAAGGGCTGTGTTTTTTTTGCTGCTCAAAAAAAAAAAAATCCTTATTTTCAATGTCCATTGAGGCACTACCAAAGTTTGCTGATAAGTCCACGGCTGTAGACTTCTCTTCACCGTCTATATATATGTATGTATTGGTAAAGTGTATAGATTTACGGAGGAATAAGAGAAGGAAGTTGCTTAGCTGGGTTTGTATTCTCACTGTGTGTATTGGCGGCTTGCTGGAAGAGTAAGGCTCCTGAGAAGAGTATAGTTTGACTTTGTTTCTCCTAATAGGCAGGGATGGATCTAGTATTTGAGCTTTGAGCGGTTAAAACACATGGAGTTTTTTTATTGAAAAAAAATATTATAAATTTAAAATTTTGATTTATACCAATACAAAAAAATGAATAATATTACTAATCAGGCATTATTTGTCCACTTAATTGAGAGCAAAAATATAATTTGACATATTTCTTTTGTGTGCATTAACTTAACAAAATATTAACTATTTTTGTCTCTGTCTACTAAAGTTGACTATTTAAAAATGTTATAATTGCCACTTTTTATAGCATATCCAAAACATCTATGATAAGTTCGATATCAAAATCTTAATTAATATCTTTATTAATAAATATGATCAAATAACTTGTTATAAAATCATCGTTCATCTTATTATGCAGTTTACTTTTGAAAAAATTATAATGAAAAATGTATATTTTTATGAGTATAATGATAATCCGTTTTAATAAGTGACATTCAATTTTATGAATTTATTTTACGAATGTCATGTTGTAATAGACAATATTTTCATTTCCAGGCAATATTCCTATTTTTAAAGATTGAACAAATAAGAATGAATGCAAAATAAGATTCATAAGCAAATTAAAGTGTGATTTATATAAGAAGAAAAAAAAAACATAAATGACATATGAGCAGAAAAATAAGAATAGTAATAAATGAAAGAATATTAGTAATTTCAAGTAATATAGAAACATAACAAATAATACAGATAACCAATAGAATAGATCAATATTTAATAAAACTTAATTTATAAATTATTTTTAAAATTTTATAATTTAAATAATTTAAAAGGTATGAACTATTAAAAATTTGAAGATGCGAAGAATTTCACTTTGAAATTATCTTACTAATTATTTGTATAATATACATAATTTTAAAAAAAAATTAGGAATGTGACCAGATAGATCCATTCTTGTTAGCAGGCGTGCGCACAAGAAATAAAAAATGGTCGAACCCTTATTTTTCAATAATGACTTGCTAGCTGCTTCGTGGAACAAGATACCCCTAATAATGCACTGAACTTGCTGTTATAAAAAAATAAACACAGAAGATAGATACATGGATTGACAAAATCCTATAGAATCTGCCAGTGGAATTCATTTTTGAAAAACCTTTTATCTGTTCATGTACATTTTCTATCCAATTTCTGTGATGGGTATGTATGTGTTCCTAACACCAGCACCTCAGAAAAGTCTTCATTGAAGTTGAAAGTGTTGGGTGCAATGTAGAAAGTTTTTTTTTTTTTGGTAAAATCGGGTATTACGTATATCTCAACTAAAGCAAGTTGACAAGTGGACAACTTGCATAAGGGACACAAGTCACATTTTACAAACTTATACTCCATTAATTCTAGATAAGATTTGTTGTTCTTTCAAAATCATTAATTTTTAATAGATAGAATTTCATGTAAAATAATGATTGTTCATTATTTATAAATGTTTATAAAAGGGTATGGTGATACGACATTTATTTTGATTTTCAAAATTTCAAAATATCAAAATTTTTACAATATACATTTATTTTTGATAAAATTTATATTTATAGAATCAACATAATGATATTTAATTTTTTATTTATAATTTTCTTAATTTCTAATCATAAATTAAAATTTTAAACAAATAAAATATCTCTTTCACACATAAATATACATAAACAAATTGGGAAATATCTCAATTACGGAACTAAAAAAATTGAAAAAAAAAATTATTTGACGAAATAATTATGTGGAACATTTTTGTGCAAAAACTGAGATTTCCAGTTTTAAAACTGAGAATATTATCAGTTTTTGAGAAATTTCTCAGATTTTTCAATTTTTAAAATTGAGAGTTTTTTCTAGTTCATTGAGAAATTTCTCAATTTTTTTCAGTTTTAAAACTGAGTTCTTTCCAATTTAAAAACTGATAATATTTTTAGTTAATATTGAAAAAAAAAATTAAGAAGTTAATACTAAAAAAAACTGAGAAATTTCTCAATTTTATTGGACAGTTTCGCAAACTGAGAAATTGTTAGTTTTGTATAGCTAAAAAAATGATATTTTATATTTATAAAATTTTATATTCAATATTGGTCTTATTTGATAGATCTCGTTGTGTGGGCTCCAAAAATTTAAATTTTATTAAAAATAAATACATATAATGAAAGTGATGAAAAATTTAAGTTTTGAAACAACAAAATAAAAATAAATGCCACCTTAGCAATAACCACTTGAATAAGAGAAACGGCATTGCTAGAGGCCTCGAATTCGAGGCCTCGAATTTGCCTCGAATTCCTTTTTTTTTGGGGGGGGGCAACTCATTGTACAAAATTATATGAAATTAACAAAATTTAACCAACAGCGTAACTGATTAGTCAATTTTATCCTTATTTATGTGTAGAAATGTGCCAAAAAATTAGACATTCCGCACCAACTCATCATACAAAATTAGATGAAATTAACAAAATTTAACCAACAGCGTAACTGATTAGTCAATTTTATCACTCAACCAGTCTAACTTAATTGACTGATTAGTTAAGCTGCTGGTTAAAATTTATTAATTTCATATAATTTTGTACGATGAGTTGGTGCTAGATGTCAAGTTTTTTGACACACCCCTACACATAACCACCTTTAAAATAAAAATAAAAAAACACAACCCAACAAATAGAAGGAAAAAAGAAAAAAAAAAACAACTCAGCTTATATGGTTTGATATGGTGAGTGAGTTGGGTTGGACTGGTTATGTGATAAAATTGACTGATCAGTTAGGCAATTTGTTAATTCCATATAGTTAGGGACTCGAATTTGAAATAAAAATATAGTAGGGACTCGTACAAAACTATATGGAATTAACAAATTGCCTAACTGATCTGTCAATTTTATCACCCAATCAGTCCAACCCAACTCACTCACCTTATCAGATCACATCTGAGTTGGTGTGGGATGTCGAATTTTTTAGCACACCCTTACACATAACCACCCTTGCGAAAAGAAAAGAAAAGAAAAGAAAAGAAAAAAGAGAAAAAAAATTAAAAAAAAACCAAATTAACACATCCAAAAAAAAAAAAATTTGAAATTCGAGGCAAATTCAAGGCCTCGAATTCAAGGCCTCAAGCATTATTGTAAGAGAAATTGTGTATTACTTTTGAGGCATGGTTAGGTGGTTACCAAAATAATTGTGATTGGTAAAAACACTACAAGAAATTACATTTTTGGTGACCAAATTTTTAGTTGCCAAAGGTTGTTTTTTAGTCGGTGAAAGTCAATGGCGACAAAATTTTTTCGCCACCCCGTTGGTCGCAAAAGCCTAGTCACCGATAGTCAACGGCGACTAAATTTATGTTGGTCGCTAATTATCTTATATTTGGCTACTAAAACGGACTTAGTGGCCAAACATAATGTTTTGGCAACCAAATGTTTAGTCGTCAAAAGTAATCAAATCAAAATGAAATTTTCTTTTAGCGACTAAAATATTTAGTCGCTAATAATCTTATCTTTGGCTACTAAAACGAACTTAGTCACCAAACATAACGTTTTGGCGACCAAACATTTAGTCATCAAAAGTAATTAAATCAAAATGAAATTCTCTTTCAGCAACTAAAATATTTAGTCGCTAAAACATTTTAGTCGCTAATAATAATACATTTACTGCCTAACAATTTTAGTCACTAATAATAATACATTTAGCGATCAAAATATTTAGTCACTGTTAGTTTTCACAACGAAACATTTAGTCACCAAACGATTAGATATTTTCATTTCATGGTAATTTACGACCAAACATTTTTGTCGCCAAAGGATGCCATGCTCTTTCGTGGCTAAAATCTTTAGTCAGCAAAAGTTTCTTCCCTCATCTTGATTTATTTTAGCTACTAACTATTTGGTCACCAAAAGTCTTTTGTTTCTTTTTACTACTAAATATTTTAGTCATGAAAAACCTTTGCTTGCATTTTTGACTACCAAAAATATAGTCGCCAAAAATTTTATAAATTTTTTTTTAGTCAATTTCTTAACCACCTGTATTTATTCCATTATTAGTACAATATGTACCCTATATATAAATAAAATTATCCATATACTGATAAAATTAGCAAGCATTCCACAACATGCACACATTTCACTTTCAACCATCAAAAAATTCATATTTAACATCAAATTAATATTTCCAATAGAAATTCCATACAAAGCAAGTATAATCCAATCTCAAAAACTAATTCCCTACATAACATAGGATTAAACAAAATTAATATCCAATTGTTAATATGTACCACCAAAAACTAATTTGTACCACACCAAAAGATAATCTATACCATGCCAAAAGAGTAATCTTGACCACGTCAAAAGGTAATCTATACTACATAAAAAATTAATCTAGACCACATTAAATTCAGTCTGCTATACCACGCTATAAAACTAATATGTACGAATAGTACTAATTTGTAGACTAAAACCAATGTCTTTCGTACCTGTCAAAAAAAGTCGTATACTACAATTCCACGCCAAAAACCATCGGTACAAATAAAATTAATCATTAGTATTGACTACATTTTGGCATATTTAAATTAACAACCATAAAAATTAAATCATAAATAGATTGTCAATGAAAAACTCAAAATCACGAATGGGTAAGAACATCTTAGTAAACAGATCAACTACCAAGGAAATTATCAAACTTTTTAAAACTCACATTATATCCACAGAAATAGCCTCTCTCTCTCTTTCTCTCTCTCTCTCTCTCTCTCTCTCTACCTTAGGAAAATGGTAAACAGTCCAACCCAAAAACTTCATAGTAAAACAATCAAAAACTACATAGCCCAGCCTGGTATAAAATGAAGGGATTTGAAGTTGGAATTTTATAAAAAAAAAAATATAAGAAGATTAGTTATTCAAAGTAGATGATAACTCTAAAGTGGAGGAATGAATAGAGGTATGTTTCATGTGTTTTTTCAAGTTTTTGTACATGTAAAATCTTTTATGAAAGAATTTCAAATAACTATTTTTACAAAGTTATTTGAAACCCATCATTACAAAGCTCTCAAATCCATTCTTCATATCTAAATCTAAAATATCATGTTGACTTCAAAGGTTATACTCTTCAAATTATTGATATCAAATCTATTCATTTCAAATCCATAAATCCAAAGGGAGCTTAATGTCATGAATTTTGACAACAACAATATCATTTTAAGCATAAGTGAACCAACAATTTTCCATTATCCAATGAGTAGCAAGCAAGTCCTAATGATTCTTGACTATGCATTTGGGTTGGATTTACGGGTCTATTATAGAGGATATCCTAACAGGTTTCAAGCTGCATTGCTGTGGTTGGAGGTCCATCTATTGTATGCTAAAGAGGCTTGCATTTAAAGGGTCTGCTCCTATCAACCTCTCAAATCGACTTAACCAGGTTCTTCGTTGGGGTCTTGGTTCAATTGAGAACTTTTTCAACCATCATAGCCCAGCTTGGGATGGCTACAAGGGAGGAAAACTTAAATGGCTCAAGTGTTTTGCATATATCAACACAACTGTCTACCCCTTCATCTCCATACCTCTACTTGTCTACTGTACGCTCCCAGCCATCTACTTGCTCACAGAAAAATTCATTATGCCAGAGGTAATCAAGTTATATAACCCTGGTCCTTCCATCCAACTAGTACACATTAGATGGGGAATGTGTTGACCAGTGTTACTAGGAAACACTAATACCCTAGCAATTTATGATTTGGAACACAGTTCTAAACTGTGGTGCACTTTTAGCTATCCAAAACAATCGTAGAAATTTTTTCTAATATAAATATTAAAAGCTACATGGTACACTTTTAGAATATTAGCAATACTTGAGTGGAATATCTCTTGGCCCTCAGAGGCTGTTCTTTGAGTGCACTTTAAATTGCAGAGCATTTGTTGGACTGGCAAACATTTGATTCATAATAGGACTGGGGTAAAATTGAACTATTCGTATTGGACACTAGTAGGTATCATATTCAAAAACCATTCAATCATACGCAAATAACCAACTATGCATAGCCAAAACCTTATGGTATGGGAAACAGTTGACGAAAAATGTGTAGTAGCCTCAAACGATATTATGACTACGAACATAAAAGGTCCATAAATCAAGTTTGCTCTCGAGCATAGACAAAAGTAATAGGAATGATTTTGCCAACTCTGCTGTGCATATTCTCGGTTTTAAACTTGAGATGAAAGATACAAAACACTTTGTCTTACTTTCCAACATCTTACATTCAACTAATAATTATCTCCACATATATGTACATTGGATGTTTCTGCAATTAATTGCAATTAAGCAAAAGATATAAGTTTTCTGCAAGGCATTCCATAAACAGAGGCCACAACATGGAAAATTAGGTAGAGACGAAGGAAATTTGTGAAAGGTACAAAGAAAATGCAATCAGCAATTTCAAAGCACAAAATAAGATAAACAGTGACACCTCTAACAATGTACAATGATCCAGAATATTTAATAGCTAAGCAACAGACACAAATCAACCGACACATAAGAACTCTAAGCAAATACAAAAGGCAATTCCTTGACAGCTCATAAAGTGTCCAATTTCATCATAAATTATATATTAACACATTCAAAAAAGAATTGATAGTCCCAAAGTAAATTTTATTTTCCACAATCAAACATTAGAAACATGATGCAGCAAAGAAATGCAACTACATCCAATATTATGCATACTATAGAAACTAAACACTGAACAAATCCAGTTAGGGTTTGCAGGAGCCCGAAACTGATTTCATAACTATAAGTAACATCTACTCTTTTGAATTGTTACGTGATCAAAATTCTAATTGCATCACCCCACTTTGTGAAACAATAGAATAAAGACAATATGCAATAACAAAAATTCAACAATCCAGCAAAAATACAATAAAGATAATATGCAATAAAGTGGTACTTACCAAATAGTAAATGTCATTCGATCACCTTAGATCCCTAAGAGTCGTATGAGTTTGGCGACTACATTCTTCAGATGATCAACCCTTTTATCAGTCTCCTCCCGATCTTTCTATCCTTGCGCCTGCTGTTGCAGCATCTCATTGTAACATCTCTCGCGCTCCTCTCGCTCTTTCAACATATCAGTGTAATATTTCTCGCGCTCCTCTCACTCTTTCATCAACTCTTCACGATCTCTTTGTTGCTTCTCACGAAGTGCCTCCATCTCAGCTCTTATTGCCTCCATGTCCTTATCACGTGCTCGTGATACAGCTATGGTAGACTGTTGTGGGCCGATCCCAAATCCAAGCAAGTACTTTTTCTTCTCACCATGCACTTGCCTTGAAAGCTCTTCCTGCGTCAATGGTGTCCCTGACTCAGTGGAAGCCACTTGTAGATTGACCATCTTTTGATGTCATTGCACATAAAAAAGACAAAAAGGCATAATAAGATATATATTTTTGGGTATTAATTAATATTAAATACAATTATTTCATTGTTTCATACTTACATGCAGCTCACCGCATTTGGGATGGATCCAGTCATTCCTTTTCTTGGAGGTGTGTCTGTCCTCATAAAACTTAGGAAAATCCATTTCCACATTTTTCGCTACCTGCTAGTTAAAAAAAAAAAAAAAAAACAACAACAACAACAACAACATATTATTCATAACAAAACAAAAATAATGAAGTTAATTTTAAATAACATCAATCTCATGATAGCAACCATCATGATAGGAAATGATCGAGATCCACTAGTATGATTGTATGGCAACTGACTTATGTTACTCTTACCAGCTTCTAACCATTTCTAGAAAAAATAAGTACATAAAAAATTTTTGGTTAAATATTGACGCATATCACATTTGGCACGGGACTATGTATGATGCATTAGTATTTTACCTGGCGAGATGCATCCTGCCATGCCATATCAATCAAATGCTTCCAATCATCCAAACTCACCGCTCAGGGTGGATGAGCATATAGGTCATCAACAACCTCTTCCTTTAATAGCTCGAATTCTTGCTTCAAGTTGTACCTCCAATCTTTGTACAACTTATATGCCTTTGCATTCACAATTTGCTGAGCTTGTGAGTCATTGTGAAAATCATCACCAATATCAAACTTGTCCTACAAGCATAACAAGTGAAAATGACAATCATTAAAATAAGTGCTTCTTACAAGTACAATAATAGAGAAATACATATTGCCCAATATTATCAATTACGAGAACAACTTGGAAAACTGTAGCTTTGGTAGTCTCATCCATATTCAGCCATGACGTAATATCCTTGAAAGGGCACAGACTCCTAATCTAAAGCCCTAACTCATTAGCTGCTGGAGTGGCATAATCTCCAGTCATTGCATTCAAAACACAATCGATGTTAACACATAATTTTTCCCTTTTTTTGGATCTCATTATTTTTTGTATTCCTTTTCCAAATGTAGGTCCTCGTAAGAAGTCCCTGATAACAAAATAACAATAAGCAAATTACAAATAATGATAGTTGGTAATTGACACAGTTGAAGTACAATGATCTTACCTATGACATGATTTTGAGTTTCCGACGGTGGCTGTGTCTCATGAAAATCTTCGAATGGTGGGCTAGTCGCATCAGGAGAAAATGCACCGGCTGATCCTGAGGGGACAACAGGAGGTGGTGCATATGTTGATCCTAAGGGGACAACATGTCACGACCCCAAACCGCCCCTAGTAGTTTAGTGCCGTGATGGCCAGTAATCCAAGATTACCGAAGGCTAACTTTCAAACTTCACACACAAACAAAGTATACATATGGGGCTTACAAATGCGAAAGCAATAGATTCAAAACTAAGTAGTCCATAAGAGTAGTGCATAAGTTAAATGGAATGGCATACATTCGTACATAGCTTTAATACAACAAAATGAAGTACAAAAATACATCCTGACCAAAAGGCTTCTCAGCTATCAAATACAAAATACAATAAACTACAACTAAGAAGCATAATCTTCAAGATGCGGCAAAAGTGCATAATCCAAAACAAGTAGCAAGTACATCTAGGTGTCACCGCCGTCCTGCTCGTCATACGGACTTTTCAAGATTGTGCTACAAATGCTTATAGTCCCCTAGCACGTACGGACTTTTCAAGATTGTGCTACAAATGCTTATAGTCCCCTAGCACGTACGGACTTTTCAAGATTGTGCTACAAATGCTTATAGTCCCCTAGCACGTACGGACTTTTCAAGATTGTGCTACAAATGCTTATAGTCCCCTAGCACGTACGGACTTTTCAAGATTGTGCTACAAATGCTTATAGTCCCCTAGCACGTACGGACTTTTCAAGATTGTGCTACAAATGCTTATAGTCCCCTAGCACGTACGGACTTTTCAAGATTGTGCTACAAATGCTTATAGTCCCCTAGCACGTACGGACTTTTCAAGATTGTGCTACAAATGCTTATAGTCCCCTAGCACGTACGGACTTTTCAAGATTGTGCTACAAATGCTTATAGTCCCCTAGCACGTACGGACTTTTCAAAATTGTCATTCAAAACGAGGCTAGTACTTGATATACAAAATAGGGATCAAAATTCATGCTTCACAAAATACTTTTCCAAAACAAGCAAGGCAAAACTTTATCGAAACTTATTAACATAACTTTATTAAAAATACCACTCACCTAGCTCTTCAGACGTCGGGGTCAAGGCAAGTCCAAGTCCTACAAACACAAGGCAAAGTCTGTTGAATGCATTTTCAAACAAGTTCACATGCAAACAGATGATCTCGGCATCCTTCGAAACCAAGCTAAGTCAAAACAAAACACTGTTTCTCATCTCGGAAAAACATGCTGGGCGACTACCAGGTCTAGGTCGAGGTCCCACACCTCCTTGCCGAGGTGTTGCCTCGATGGCCACATTCAAGGAAATGAAGTCGGAAAAATCTGGGTTTCCCTCTCTTGAAGAACATGACGAACATGAAGAGCATGAACATGAGGAAGATGAATGCTAAGATCATAATTTGCTATTACAAAATCTGAGATTTCATGCTATGCATTCAAAAACATGGACCTGGGTACCCATATTCAAGGATCTTGTGAGAACAAACACAAAAGCATGAATCTTAATGCAAACTTTCGGATCAAACAAGACTTTTTCTTCAAGAACACATGAACATTATTTTCGCTTTCTAAAACCAACTTTAAATCAATGCATGACGTACAGAACAGTTTCGATCGTGCAATGCAGCTAGATAAATATAAAGAACAACAAAAGTAAATCAAGAATCTAACCTCAAACATGGACCTGGGTACCCATATTCAAGGATCTTGTGAGAACAAACACAAAAGCATGAATCTTAATGCAAACTTTCGGATCAAACAAGACTTTTTCTTCAAGAACACATGAACATTATTTTCGCTTTCTAAAACCAACTTTAAATCAATGCATGACGTGCAGAACAGTTTCGATCGTGCAATGTAGCTAGATAAATATAAAGAACGACAAAAGTAAATCAAGAATCTAACCTCAATACACGAATCTAACGGTTTGATCTCTAGAAATCAAGCTCAAAAGCCCACTTTCTCACTCTAAAACTTCTTCTTCTTCCTAGAGCTTCCCTCTCTACAAGGCAGAGATATAATACAAAATGTATATTTTCTGGGTTTGTCGGCTGACTTAACCCTCTGCAGGGGTACGTGGCAATGGCTGGTTGGTTCTACTAAAAAAGGTGACTGAGTGAAAAGACAAGACTATGACAAAGTGTACTTAACAAGCTAGGCGGCAAGAGCACTTCGACAAGAGACGACATCAGCTAACAACAAGACTTCGGCAAGCAAGGGGCAAGGACATCGGCTAGAAAGGACAACACTTGGCCTAGATGTGCCACACCTTGGTCTAGGTCGTACCAATCTAGGAGTAAGGTCACTTAGGTTCAAGGGTAACATCTCGGCCTAGATAATACACATCTCGGCCTCGGCGATGAACACCTCGGCCTAGATAGTGACATCTCGGCCAACATGTCAGAGCGAAGGTGGAGTCAACCAAAGTAAATTCCAAGATGGTCTTAGGTGCAAGAGGTTCAAAACTGACCTAGGCTCAGGGTGACCTCGGTTAAACCCGCACTGAGTGGGGTACAAAGCATGCTGTAACACATAAGCGAACAAGGACAAGACTAGAAATGCAAGTTTAACAAGACAGAATCATATGAATGCATATGAGTATGGTTAGGACAGCGTGAGGGTTATTACATCCTAACCCCCTTAAAGAAGTTTGGTCCCTAAACTTGAGTTACCTCAATTCAAGAATAACTCCGGATATCGGACTTTCATTTCTTCTTCCATTTCCCATGTAGCATCCATGCCGTAATGCTCCTTCCATTCAATTTTCACCATCGGTATTGCCTTGTTTCCCAATTGCCTCACTTGTCTATTGATAATACGCATCGGCTTTTCTTCATAGCTTAAATCTTCATCAACCGCAATCCCAAAATGATCAATCACGTGCAGTGGATCCCGAATATACTTCCTCAACATCGAGATATGAAACACATTATGAACTTGACTTAATCTCGGCGGCAAAGCAAGTCTGTAGGCAACTGGGTTAACTTTGTCAAGAATTTTGAACGGTCCAATGTAACGGGGTGCCAATTTACCTTTCTTCCCAAATCTTGAAACTCCTTTCATCGGTGAGGTTTTCAGGAATACATGATCCCCTACTTCAAACTCTAACTCCTCTTTTCTCTGGTCGGTGTAACTCTTTTGTCGACTCTAAGCGGTTTTGATTCTCTGTTGGATAAGCTTGATCTTTTCGATTGTCCTTTGAACTAGATCGGGGCCGATCAAAGCTTTATCTCCTACTTCGGTCCAACATATCGGCGATCTGCACTTTCTTCCATATAACGCTTCATACGGCGCCATGCCAATGCTTGTTTGATAACTGTTGTTGTAAGTGAATTCTACTAATGGCAAATGCACTTCCCAGCTTCCCTTGAAGTCTAATACACATAATCTAAGCATGTCTTCAAGTGTCTGAATTGTTCTCTCTGTTTGGCCATCGGTCTGGGGATGAAAAGCCGTGCTAAACCTCAATTCGGTCCCCAAAGCCCTTTGTAAACTCTGCCAAAATCTAGAAACAAACTTTGAATCTCGGTCTGACACAATGGACATCGGCACACCATAAAGTCTAACAATCTCATTCATATACGATACAGCAAGTCGATCGGCATTAAACGAAGTCCTAATAGGCAAGAAGTGTGCTGACGTAGTTAATCTGTCGATTATAACCCAGATCGAATCCATCCCTTTCTGTGTCTTCGGCAAACCAATCACCAAGTCCATGGAGATGTGTTCCCATTTCCATTCAGGAATCAACAAAGGTTGAAGAAGTCCCGCTGGCCTCTGATGTTTTGCTTTCACTTGCTGACAATACAAACACTGGGACACGAACTCGGCTATCTCTCTTTTCATATTCGGCCACCAAAAGGTCTGTTTTACATCTTGATACATCTTGGTGCTCCCTGGATGAACTGCAAATCTGGATCCATGAGAGTCTTGTAAGATCTTCCCTTTCAACTCTGGGACATCGGCCACGCACAGTCTTCCTTCAAACTTAAGCACTCCATTCTCAAGGGTGTAACCAGACCTCGGCCTGGTGATAATCTCGCCGGCTACTTTCTTCAGGAATTCATCCTCCATTTGCCTTGCCTTTACTTCCCCAATAGTAGTCGGCTCCATTGAAATCATGACTAGGCATGCCAAACTTCCCACTGACTTTCTACTCAATGCGTCGGCTACCGAATTTGCTTTACCTGGGTGATACTGAATCTGCATGTCGTAATCCTTCAATAATTCAAGCCATCTTCTCTGCCTCAAATTCAGTTCCTTTTGAGTGAACAAGTACTTCAAGCTCTTGTGATCTGTAAAGACTTGGCAAGAGGCTCCATACAAGTAGTGATGCCAAATCTTCAAAGCAAACACCACGGCTGCTAGCTCTAGATCATGGGTTGGATAGTTCTTTTCATGAAGTTTCAACTGACGAGATGCATATGCTATGACTTTGCCCCCTTGCATTAATACACAGCCCAAACCCTTATGTGAAGCATCACTAAAAATCTGAAATTCCTCATTACCTGATGGGAGTACAAGAACTGGTGCCGTAACTAACCTTGTCTTCAACTCTTGGAAGGCTGATTCTCTATCGTTGGTCCATTCATACGCTGTTCCCTTCTTAGATAGTTGTGTCAATGGTACTGCAATCCTTGAGAAGTCCTTCACAAACTTCCTGTGATAACCTGCCAAGCCCAGAAAACTACGAACCTCGAACACGTTGGTCGGCGTCGGCCAATTCACAATGGCTTCAATCTTACTGGGATCAACCGATATGCCCTCGTCATTAATCACGTGCCCTAAAAATGAAATGCTGAAAAGCCAAAACTCGCACTTGCTCAACTTGGCGTACAACTTCTTGTCTCTCAAGATTTGCAGGGCAAGTCTCAGATGATTCTCGTGTTCAGTTGTACTCTTGGAATAGATCAATATGTCATCAATAAAAATAACTACGAACTCATCTAAATACGGCTTAAAGATTCTGTTCATCAAATCCATGAATGCTGCAGGTGCATTAGTCACTCCAAAAGGCATTACCAGGAACTCATAGTGACCATATCTTGTCCGAAAAGCAGTCTTCTCAACATCTTCGGCCTTAACCTTCAGCTGATGGTAGCCCGACCTAAGGTCAATCTTGGAAAAGACTTGTGCTCCTTGTAGTTGATCGAGAAAATCATCAATCCTAGGCAATGGGTACTTGTTCTTAATGGTTACCTTATTAAGTTCTCTATAGTCAATGCAAAGGCGAAGTGTGCCATCCTTTTTCTTAACAAATAGAACGGGTGCTCCCCATGGCGAAGTGCTCGGCCTAATGAATCCCTTATCCAACAATTCTTGTAATTGTAGTTTCAGTTCCTTAAGTTCAGCTGGGGCCATCCTATAGGGTGTTTTGGAGATAGGTTGCGTTCCCGACATGATGTCCACAGTAAACTCTATTTCTCTATCGACTAAGTGGCCAGGCAACTCATTTGGAAAGACGTCGGGAAATTCCTTAACAACGGGTATGTCGGCTAACTCAACACTTCCATTCAAATCGTTTAGTATACTGCACAAATAACCCTGACACCCTTTTTGGATCAACTTATAGGCTTTCATGGAAGAGATTAAGTAAGGTGGGGGTACTACTCCCTTACCCTGGAAAATGACCTCGGGTCGGTTCGGGGTCTTCAATGTGACGCTCTTAGTAACACAATCAATGGATACATGATTCGCTACTAACCAATCCATTCCCAATATGACATCGAAGTGAGTCATGTTTAATGGCATCAAATCAACTAATAATTCTACACCCTCAATCACCACAACACACGCCCTACAAATGGATGCAACAATCATAGTTCTCCCAGATGGAGTGGACACATATAACACATAGTCAAGGGGTTCTTGTTCTTTATTTAACTTCTCGGCAAACTTAGCAGATACAAATGAATGTGTAGAACCCGAATCAATTAATATGTATGCATCTTGAGAGCAAATTGGGAGTATACCTGACACTACTGTCTCAGCATTCTGAGTGTCTCCTGGTACTAATGCAAAAACTCTGCCCTGTCTTGTCTGTGCCCTTCCGATGTTATTTCTCTGTGCATAGCCCGAGGTACTCCCATTCTTCTTACCATCATCAGTCCTTGCCTTCGGGCAGTATTTCACACGATGACCCATTTCACCACATTCAAAAAAGGCTCCCGATGCCCAACGGCAAACTTCGGAATGCGGCTTCCCACAGTTTGCACACGTCGGCCTAGTATTACCTTCTTGGTTCGAGTTGCTGGAGCTGCCTACATTTGCCTTCTTCTTGGCGTTAAACGGAGCTCGGCGGTTATCATAGTTCTGCCTCTTCTTCTGATTTTCTCCTGAGTTCTGATATCGGTTCAAGTTAGCCTTTGCCAAGATGGCCTTGTCCAACACTCTGGCGTAGGTCGGCATATTCAGCATGTTAACTCGATCCTGAATTGGTCCACGCAGTCCACTTTTGAACTTCCTGGCCTTTCTGTATTCATCATCGACCATATGAGGTGCATATCTCGCTAACTCGGTAAAAGCACGGTCATATTCTGCCACTGTCTTGTTGCCTTGTGTCAAAGTCTGAAACTCTGTGGTCTTACGGTCTCGAACACTAAGGGGGAAATTCTTGTTGTAAAACAATTCCAAAAATTTGGCCCAAGTCAGACTTGGGTTGCTTTCTCGGGTCATCATCCACCATCTTCGTGCATCGTCGTCTAGTGTGAATGTTGCCAGTGACACCTTCTGGGCATCAGTACTGGGAAAGATCTCGAACAGCTTCTCTATTTCCAAGACCCACGCTTCGGCCTTCATCGGTTCAATACCCCCAGAGAACCTCGGCGGTTTCATCTTTTTGAACTCTCTGATCAAGGCTATGGTGTTGTCCCCATATAAGGCTTGCTGTGGAGGCACTTACGGCATTGGAGGAGGCGGAGGTGGAACTGCATGTCGGCCATTTGTCTGCTCGGCCTGGGTAGAAGTAGTACTAGTGTCTTGTGGCCGAGTTTGCCTTAACTCACGGACCAAACCTTCGACCAGTCTTTCTAATCTGTCCAATCTATCTTCGGAATGATCTCGGCCAACCGGTGGTCTACCCCTTCTCATGATGCTAAGAGTATGCAAAACGTGACTTAAAACAAAACGATCAAATGGACATGTACGCAAGCAACAAACAGTCAAGCCGAGATAATGCACACCTTGTCAAATAGCAAGCATTATGATGCAATCCTAACATTTTTCTAAGGAAAATTCAATGCTCTTTAGGACTCAAGTGTGTGAATAATGTACTATAAGAAATTTGTGCCCTAATACCAATCTGTCACGACCCCAAACCGCCCCTAGTAGTTTAGTGCTGTGATGGCCAGTAATCCGAGATTACCGGAGGCCAACTTTCAAAATTCACACACAAACAGAGTATACATATGGGGCTTACAAATGCAGAAGCAATAGATTCAAAACTAAGTAGTCCATAAGAGCAGCTCATAAGTTAAATGGAATAGCATACATTCGTACATAGCTTTAATACAACAAAATGAAGTACAAAAATACATCTTGACCAAAAGGCTTCTCAGCTATCAAATACAAAATACAATAAAATACAACTAAGAAGCATAATCTTCAAGATGCGGCAAAAGTGCATAATCCAAAACAAGTAGCAAGTACATCTAGGCGTCACCGTCGTCCTGCTCGTCACCTACATGTATATAGAGAGGGGTGAGCTTGGATACTCAGTGAATGGTATAAATAATAAAGGGTTTGCATGCATGATGTCCGAGACCTTTAACAAAACAATACATAATCATAGCTTGTAACCAACAAGGGAGGAATCAAGTTCATCTAACAAGTCTTTCAAACTTCATCAATAAAAGTTTTTCAAGTTTCAAGGGGTGACGTTAACAAAGGTTGTGCTACAAATGCTTATAGTCCCCTAGCACGTACGGACTTTCAAGATTGTGCTACAAATGCTTATAGTCCCCTAGCATGTACGGACTTTCAAGATTGTGCTACAAATGCTTATAGTCCCCTAGCACGTACGGACTTTTCAAGATTGTCATTCAAAACAAGGCTAATACTTGATATACAAAATAGGGATCATCATTCATGCTTCACAAATTACTTTTCCAAAACAAGCAAGGCAAAACTTTATCGAAACTTATTAACATAACTTTATTAAAAATACCACTCACCTAGCTCTTTAGACATCGGGGTCAAGGCAAGTCCAAGTCCCACAAACACATGGCAAAGTCTATTAAATGTATTTTCAAACAACTTCACATGCAAACAGATGATCTCGGCATCCTTCGAAACCAAGCTAAGTCAAAACAAAACACTGTTTCTCATCTCGGAAAAACATGTTGGGCGACTACCAGGTCTAGGCCGAGGTCCCACACCTCCTTACCGATGTGTTGCCTCGATGGCCACATTCAAGGAAAAGAAGTCGGAAAAATCTGGGTTTCCCTCTCTTGAAGAACATGACGAACATGAAGAGCATGAACATGAGGAAAATGAATGCTAAGATCATAATTTGCTATTACAAAATCTGAGATTTCATGCTATGCATTCAAAAACATGGACCTGGGTACCCATATTCAAGGATCTTATGAGAACAAACACAAAAGCATGAATCTCAATGCAAACTTTCGGATCAAACAAGACTTTTTCTTCAAGAACACATGAACGTTATTTTCTCTTTCTAAAACCAACTTTAAATCAATGCATGACGTGCAGAACAATTTCGATCGTGCAATGTAGCTAGATAAATATAAAGAACGACAAGAGTAAATCAAGAATCTAACCTCAATACACGAATCTAACGGTTTGATCTCTAGAAATCAAGCTCGAAAGCCCACTTTCTCACTCTAAAACTTCTTCTTCTTCCTAGAGCTTCTCTCTCTACAAGGCAGAGATATAATACAAAATGTATATTTTCTGGGTCTGTCGGCTGACTTAACCCTCTGTAGGGGTACGTGGCAACGGCTGGTTGGTTCTACTAAAAAAGGTGACTGAGTGAAAAGACAAGACTATGACAAAGTGTACTTAACAAGCTAGGCGGCAAGAGCACTCCGACAAGAGACGACATCGGCTAACAACAAGACTTCGGCAAGCAAGGGGCAAGGACATCGGCTAGAAAGGACAACACTTGGCCTAGCTGTGCCACACCTTGGCCTAGATGTGCCACACCTCGGTCTAGGTCCTACCAATCTAGGAGTAAGGTCACTTAGGTTCAAGGGTAACATCTCGGCCTAGATAATACACATCTCGGCCTCGGCGATGAACACCTCGGCCTAGATAGTGACATCTCGGCCAACATGTCAGAGCGAAGGTGGAGTCAACCAAAGTAAATTCCAAGATGGTCTTAGGTGCAAGAGGTTCAAAACTGACCTAGGCTCAGGGTGACCTCGGTTAAACCTGCACTAAGTGGGGTACAAAGCATGCTGTAACACATAAGCGAACAAGGACAAGACTAGAAATGCAAGTTTAACAAGACAGAATCATATGAATGCATATGAGTATGGTTAGGACAGCGTGAGGGTTATTACACAACAAGAGGTGGTGCAACTGTTGATCCTAAGGGGATAGCAGCCAGGGAGTTTGTTTCGGTGGTCGTGAGTGACCTTTTCTTAAGCCGACCAGTCTTCAAGCCAATAACCATGATGCAAACTGCAATAACACAACTGACAGTACAAAATGTCATATACAATAAGACATTTAATTATAAAGAAGAGATTTAGCAAGCTACTATGACCAGCTTTTTAAATTATTTGATGCGTAGATATATAACAAGCTAACATTATAAAACATAATATACATGAAATAATTTATAAAAAGATATATAACAAGCTACATCATAATTTTGATGAAGTAATAAGACAAGTATTTTGGTTCATTATCATATCCAAATCATAAAAGCAAATACATTAAGATTCTAAGTGAACATCTATATCAAAATCACTTTGCAGGTCACATTCTTTGTCAATGTTGTTACCCTCCCTCATTAATTCATCTTCATCATCATAGATGAAGGCATCATCTATAACACCCTCGACTTCTACACCTCTAATAGATTGTAAACCTTCCATTGGAATAATTTCAGATTCAATATCATCTCGATGCAAAACCACATCATCGTCAATAGCCTCAGCTGATATAGTTTCTTCTTGTTGGAACACACCATCAGTTTTTATGTCATCCATCTCTGGCACATCCCAAATTCCCCGATGTTCAAACCTTTCTACGACTCTCCAATTGACACCTAATTTGCTATCATCAACATACAATACTTGTTGAACTTGACTCGGTAAGACAAATGAGTCGTCTTTGTACCATCGACTTCTTACATCAACCGTTGTCAAATGTGGTTCAACACGCATAGTTTTGCTACTTCTAGTGTTAAACCATTCATATTGAAAGAATACGATCCGATGTCTAAACAAATAGTTCGTTTCCCACACTTTGCACAAGTACCCATAGAAGTTTATCAATTGGCCTTCATGGTCCACTTCCACGACCAACCCACTATTTTGAATTTTACGATGGTTGTCGTGGCTGATAGTATGAAATCGGATGCCATTACAAGCATATCCTAAATATGTGTTTACTAAGCCACTAGGACCATTGGCTAATGACAACATCTCATCAGTTGCTTCAGGGGATACTTGGTTCCGCAATTGATTCATCTACATGTAGAACATGTGTTATGCTACAAGTATACCCAATATTAAGGTAATGTATGACCGATTATAAAGAGGAATTCCAGCTTACACAATCTTTGAGCCATTTAGGAAATTCTTTGCGTTGCCTTTTTGTGATGTCGAATACACCTCCAGTTTGTTGTAACAAGTTCTTGTGCTCCCTAGTTACAAAAATGGCTCTCAAAAAAAATTTAAGAAATCAATACTAATCGATTTGACAACTATATCATATAAATACATAGAATAGATCCATACTCTAAGTATTTTTCCAGTTCAAAGCTATTGTGTAGGACAAACCAATGAGCCATCTCGCGTTCAGCTACCGACACATTGGATGCCCTTGTCATTAGACCAAAGGGACAAACATTTTGAGTGAATACTGCCAACCCTGGGCCACGGTTGCCCATGTCGTAATTTCTTTCTATCCGGTCAAAAATTGTTTCAACTCCATCCAAATACATTGAACAAAATGTTGTACACTCTGTTGAAATGTAAGCCTGGGCAATAGAACCTTCAGGGTAAGCTTTATTCGCTACAAACCCTTTTAGACGTCCAATCAACCTATATGACAATGAGAATGTTATTTTTAAATTTATATTCGCAGTGAAGCGTTAATTACAATGCTCACACTACAAAAGTACCAACATACCTCTTAATTGGATACATCCATTGATATTTCACTGGCCCTCTAAGCATAGCCTCTTGAGGCAAGTGAACTACCAAGTGGACTATGACATCAAAAAAAGTTGGAGGGAAAATCTTCTCGACCTTACAAAGTATGAGTTCGATTTGTTCCTCCAATTTCTCCAAATCTGTGACCCTCAATGTCTTTGAACACAACTGTTTGAAGATATTTCACAACTCAAAAAGTGTTGTGCCAAGTTCCTTAGTAAGGTAGCCACGCATCCCAATTGGAAGAAGTTGTATAAGGACATGACAATTATTACTTTTGAGGCCAGATAATTTACCTTCTTGAGCGGTCATGCAATTGGATATATTTGCTACATAGCCATTGAGGTACATAATTGATTTCAAAAAATGACAAAAACCATCTCTCTCTGGCGGGGACAATGTGTACAATGCAGGGGCCTTCTCAAAGGACCCATTGGCACGCCTTTTTAAGTGTAACTCTTTACGTATTCTCATGTCCTCCAAATCTAAGCGTGCTTTGTCCATGTCCTTGTTCTTTCCATTTATGCTCAAGAGAGTCCCAATCACATTGTCACATATATTTTTCTCAATATACATGGTATCAAGGTTGTGCTACAGCTTCAGCGTTTTCCAATAGGGCAAGTCAAACATAATGCATCTCTTTGTCCAATTCAAATTTGGATTCCCCTGATAAGTTCATAGGTTTAGACCTATCCTCAATATGACCATTGAAGAGCTTACTCCTTCGCTAACTATGGTTCTCAGGCAAGTAGCAACGAGCACCCATGTGCCTTATCTTACTTCGCAAACCCTGTGACGATGCATTCATCTTACAATTAGGGCAAGCCAAGTAACCCTTTGTACTCAACCCTGACATGTTACCATATGCGGGGAAGTCATTAATGGTCCACATGATTGCCATAAAAATTTGGCAATTGGATGCATCATATGTTTGCACACCATGCACCCACTAATTATTCAATTCTTCTAGTAATGGTTACAGGTAAACATCAATGTCTCTTTCAAGTGCCGATCGTTCGGGAATAAGCAATGACATCATGCAAAACGGCTCTTTCATACACTTCCACAGTGGGAGATTATAAGGCATTAAGATTACAGGCCACATGTTATATGATGTTCTCATATTTTCCAAATGGATTGAAACCATCTACTGCCAACCTGTAGACACCCCATTTTTGACCGACCTTAAGACTCAGACGTCACCATTTGAGCACTTGGTGATATTGCATAATGTGCTCGTTCAGAAGTCTCAGAGTCGCGGCTGCGAGCCCTGCCTCCGGACTTCCGAACCCTCTTCTGTGCCTTGCCTCGGTTTGTGAACCAGACTCGGTTTTCTCTGTTTCTTCTCCTGAGGGGAGGGAGAGGTCCCGTAGACCATCTCTCAGTGGCCATGGGCTACATTTTGTGGCCGTAGGCCATTTTGCCCATTTCGGAGCCCGGTTCCGATTTTTCGGGACCGTTGGCCGTATGCCTCAGTTCGGGACCGCCTAACCGACTCCGTTTGCTCTGATTTTTGGTATACTTCTTATTTTCTCCCTTTTGAGGGACACTGGGGTTTGAGAAACCCACTTCGTGGCCGAACGCCACTTTCGGTGCTTAGCAGCCCATTTTCGGGACCCCGAACTGCGTGTTTTGGCCCCCGAGGGTTCGTTTTGCATCGGTTCTTGTTCATTTTTGGCAGGTGCCTCTGTTTCATCACCAAGAAGGTCACT
>NW_021028771.1:587591-670086 GCF_004153795.1 Camellia sinensis | reverse complement strand
TGTATCTGGCAAAGCAGTCCATGTTTGGCACTTCTTTTCAAAAATCTGTTTCTCAAAACGATTTGCCGGATTTGGACTCTTTGGTTCAGATTAAGAACCGTGACAATTTGAGAGTCCGAGCTGTAATGACCCCAAATGAACAGAATGGGACTTAATCCTCCCGGGGCGTTCGGGGACGTCTACACAACCCTAGCCTTGCATTTATAGAATTAGCAGAAAACGTCGGATGTTGCTTATCGAAGTCCTTCCATGCCTCACCATCGGCCAAATGCCTTAATATGTCATCATCCACACTCTTCTCTTTGTGCCATCTCATGTCTGCAACTTTTTTTTTTCTTGACATATACAATCTTTTCAACCTCGGTGTCAAAGGAAAGTACCGCAATAGCTTGTGAGGGATCGTTTTACCCCCAACATTGTTCAACTTGTATCTAGGCTCGTCACATGTAGGGTATTTCTCCAAATTCGCATTCTCCTTCCAAAACAGTGCACAATCATTTTTGCTTGCATGAATGGTTTCATATCCCAAACCCAAGTCACGTCAAAACTTCTTAGCATGATAGAGCGTCCATGGAATAGTTTGATCACATTTTGGTAGAATGTCCTTGAATACCTACATAACCATATCGAATGACTTGTTGCTCCATTTGTTGTACACCCTCACATGAAGCATCTTAATAACGAATGACAACACAGAGAACTTCTCACATGCTGGGTAAACTTTGTGTTGAGCATCTTCAAATAACCTAATGAATTTATGAAAATCCTCCCTCTTTAAACTATTATGTTCTTCGTCGATATGATTATCCATAAGACTACTCAAGTAAATTTATTCTAACATAATAGGCAATTCGCCCATCATCAGATGATTGGTACTTCCAAAATGGTCATTTGATACATTGGGATAAGACATGGGAACATGTTTCCCGCTGTAATAACCCACATTCTTGTCTTAGTCATGTCCATGTGCATTTGCATGATTTTGTCTTGTTAAGCTTTCATTTGTAGACTTAGACTTGTTTTGCCTAGGTAAAGGTTCTTGTCTTGTTTTCTACTTATGTGATTTGCCTAAGTGTTGTATGCATGCTTTGTTCCTTTCTTGTTGTCTCAAGCCTAGGTCATGCCAAGCCTAGGTCATGTTAAGCCTAGGACCATCTTAGAACCACTTTGGTTAACCTCCACCTTCACCCTGACATATTGGCCGAGACGTCATTATCTAGGCCGAGGTGTGCATCACCTAGGCCGAAATGTGTATCATCTAGGCCGAGATGTTATCATCTAGGCGTCCTAGATCTTTGATCCTTGCACCTAGCGATCTTGTTTTGGGACTGGTATGACCTAGACCGAGGTGTGGCACATCTAGGCCGAGGTGTGGCATAGCATGGTCAAGTGTTATCCTTCCTAGCGAGATCATTGAGACCTTACTTGCCGAAGCCTATGTCCTAATCCGAGATCATTACCTGCCAGAGTGCCCATGTCACCTTACTTGTTTTATACACCTTGTCATACTCTTGTCTTGTCATTCAGTCATCTTTTTGAGAAGATCCAATCCGGTGATGCCACGTGTCCCAGCAGAGGGTTAAGTCTGCTGGCAGTAGAGAAACCCACATCATTTTGTCATATCTTTGCCTTTTAGAGAGAGAAGCTCTAGGAAGAGGAAGAGAAGTTCTTAGAGAGAGGACTAGATTTCCAACCTCGATCTTCACACCTTGAACCGTTAGATCCGTATTTTGAGGTTAGATTCTTGATCTACTCTTGTTATTCTTTATGTTGATCTGATTGCATTGCATGATCTAGCATGATTCATGAGCCATGCATTGATTTAAAGCTTGTTTTAGAAAGAGAAAATGATGTTCTTGTGTTCTTGAAATAAAACCTTGTTTTGATCCGAAAGTTTGTATCAAGATCCATGTTTTTTTGTTTGTTTTCATAAGATGTTCAAGTATGGGTACCCAGGTCCATGTTTTCAAAATCATCTCATGAAATCTCAGATTTTGAATAAAGAAGTTATGATTTTACCATCCATGTTCTTCATGTTTATGTCCTTCATGTTCTTCATGTCCTTCAAGGAGGAAACCCAGATTTCCAGACTTCATTTCCCTAGGTGTGATCATTGAAACCACTCTTGCCTAGATCTCACACCTAGGCCAAGCATCATATCTCACCTTGGCCTACCTTGCATGATCACTTGCACCTTAGCCTATCTTGCATGCACACCTAGGCTAACCACTGCACACCTAGGCCGACCTTGGTACACCCTTGCCGGCACCTTGTAACACCTCAGCAAGTAGCTGCACACCGAAGCCTAGGTAACCACACCTTGGCCAAGACCTCCCAGGTTCACCCAGCTAGGTCATTTTTGCCTAAATCATCTCTGTGCTTCCATTCCAAGACCTGGTTAGTACCCAGCAAGTTTTTCCTAGATGAAAAACAGTGATTTAACTCCCATCATGTTTTACTTTGTCTTGACTTGGTTTTGGAAAGAAATGCCGGGATCATTTGCACTCATGTAAAGCTTGTTTTAAGAATACATTTCATATCCATCTTTGAGCATTCCTTCTTGTCTTCTTGAAGTGCATTCAGTAGACTTTATTACGTATTTGTAGGTCTTGGATCCTTGCCTTAATTCCTACACCCGAAGAGCTATGTGAGTGGTATTTTTAATAAAGCTATATTATAAAGTTTTGATAAAGCTTTGCTTCGTTTTGGAAAAGTATTTGATCAAGCATGAATGATTATCCCTAGTTTTGTATCAAGTATTATATTTGTTTTGATGACATTCTTGGAAAGTCCTTAGTGCTAGGGGACTATAAGGCAACTAGTACCCTTGTTTTGAAAGTCCTTAGTGCTAGGGGACTATAATGCAACTAGCACCCTTGTTTCAGATATCTCCTTTGTTTTGCCACCGATGGTTTACTGCGTGGGTTTGTCTGGAATGTCATCCTTTGGTATTATGTAGATGTTATTAACATCCAAGAAGCTTTGAAAGACTTTGATTGATGAACTTGATTCATCCCATGCTTTGTAGAAGTTATTATATGTATTGTTTTGATAAAGATCTCGAATATCATTTATTCAAACCTTTATTAATTATATCATTCACTGAGTATCCAAGCTCACCCTCTCCTTATATACATGTAGGTGGCGAGCAAGAAGGCGGTGACGCCTAGATGTTATTTGCAAGTTGTTTTGGATTCATTTTGCTAACCTCTTGAAGATTATGTTTCTTAGTTTTAATTCATTTCTTTTGTATATGTTGGCTTGAGAAGCCTTTTGATCAAGATGTAAAATGTACTTTATTTTATTTGTATCCAAGTTGTTAACTATGTTAAATTGTATGTCATTTCATTTGATCTATGCACAGCTCTTATGGACTAATTAGATTTAAATTTATTACTTCTGCACATGTAAGCCCCATATGTATACTCTGATTATGTGTGAATTTTTGTAAGTTGGCCTTTGGTAATCTCGGATTACTGGTCATCACAGCACCATTCTACTAGGGGCGGAATGGGGTCGTGACACCCGTGGTGCACCCAAGTTATATACGAAGACACAATTCCTCTTCGGATCAGGTGCGTCCATACAACTTGTCTGCTAAATTTTGTACCATTCATGCAATCAACACACAAACACCTAATTTCATCATGTGGGCCTAAATTTGCGGTAGCAAAGTCAATGAATGACTTTACCCCTTGTTGATACTCTTCGCTTGTCAACCTATTATTTATCAACATCCATTATTGTCACCTACAGTGGGGTGCACGATTAGTTAACTCATTTTTTAACATGAACTTAGTACCGGCAATTTTGAATATATACAACACATAGGGAATTCATAAAATTCATAGTTATATATATGGATATAGATGTAGATATTTGTAGTGCGAGTCTAAACCAGTGGGCTAGAAAACATTCTAAAAATTAAACTAATCCAAATAAGTGCATAATGCATTATACAGACTTGTAGACTACATATAAATCAAATGTTCTTTACGAATTGTAGGAAGGCCAGGCTCCAGAAAAAATCTGAAATGGTCGTTTTGATTTTAATCTTTGAATAGTATTGAATCTGGAAATTTAGTTTTGCATTGGTATTTTATGCTCTTGTCTTCGTGAATATGCTTATGAGTATAAGATCATGTTTTGGTATGATATTGTATGTGTTATGGTTATGCTCCTTATCTTCTTCATTTGATCATACTTATGTGGATATTATTATCTTATTAAGCTGTTCTAACTTTAATTTAAGACATATAACTCAATGGAAACCTTAATTGGGGTCGTATTGGGTTTTCAATCACTTGAATAATGAAGAGATGAGAATGTGTTATGTATGGATTGATGGGATGTGCTCCTTAATCAAAGGTTAAGGTCTTGTGCAAGTAGTTATCGCATAAACCCTAGAATGGAACGGACGTATTCAAACTCTTCGCGATGATTTGATTTGGTGAGATAAGGTTGGGTCCAGATGGGACATTCAGGAGAATACAACTTTGATTAGTCCTATAATCAACTTTAGGTAATGATGGTTACTGGCGCGTGAGATGTCTAACTGTCCCGACCCAAACCCGCCCCTATGGGTTTAGCATCGTAACCGGCCAGTAATCCGTGATTACCAAAGGCCTGCTCAACAATAATGACAGTAATCCAGAGTAAGGGGCTGGCAGAAGCTAAAAAAGTAAATAAAAGATGTCCAATGAGTTGTGAAAACCAGAATGTAAAAAGACTTTTTCATAAACATGCCACATAGATAACCAAAGTGTATATACACGCAACATATACACAAACATCCCCGTCAGGGACCAAAACCCTTTAACATAACTGTACAGTCAGGTCTAAACATCTATTACAAAACAGAGACAGTAAGGGTGAATCTGGGACACCCCAAAACAGCCTTGGCTTGAACAGACTTGGAACCTCGAGGCGAGGCACAAAGGTTGGCTTGACAAAATAAGAGCTAACCCGACGCTCCTAGCTCCGGTCCGGTGCCTAGACACTTATATATATATATATATAAACAGTGAGCTAAAGCCCAGTGAATAACAAATGCGTAAAGAGGTTAAGAATGAACGTCCTTTTAGTAATAAATTAGTCATATCAGTTATATGTGGTACATACAATAACAAACAGTACAGTAGGTCTTAACAGACCAAGCAGTCAGTTGATGGCCATCATAACAGTATACAGTATTGGTTCCAAGTATTGGAACCGACAGAGATCTCTGTGACAGTAGCAGTAACAGTACAGTAATGGTAAGGTGCTATGGATGCCACAAGTACAGTTCATAAATAGGACATCATTCATTCAGTAAACAGTATCACTTCAGAAAACAGTGCAGTTAATTGTTCAGAAAATAATCATCATTAAACATATCTTTACAACATTGTTACTCACAGAGCACTGGGCTATAGGCAAGCTAACGAGCGTCCTCAAATGCCAACCCTACACAGTTGCAGAACGAACACACACTAAGTTACACACTTGGGATTAATATCTTAGCCCCTATCTTGACTTGGTGTTGTTCTATAACATTATCCTCGTTAAGATGCCTTAAACTAGGCCTAGGAATGCCTAAGATGGAATGAGGATGCAAAGATGCACTTTAAAACACTTTTCAAAATTTTTAGAAAATAGGGGTCTCGCTCGAGCGTGGCTTTCTTCGCTCAAGTGAGCTTGTCAAAATAGTGGGGTCGCTCGAGCGTGGACTGCTTCGCTTGAGCGGTTTGTAAAAATGCAAAAAGTGCTAGATGTTGAAAATCCCCGCTCGATGCTCGCTTGATGCTCCCTCGAGCGTGAGAGACATCCTTCGCTCGAGCATAGGTCTCGTCGCTCGAGCGTGCGTCTGTGTGCACCAAACATCTGAGAGCTTGCAATCTACGCTCAAGCGAGCATTCCTTCGCTCGAGCAGAGCTTTGAACAAAAGACGGTCGCTCGAGCGTAGAATCCTTCGCTCGAGCGTGGAAGCCAAAATCTAGAATTTTCAGATTTGCCTCCCAAGCTCAAACCAAGCATTCAACACCTCAAAAGTCAACTTTTTGGGCCAATTATTTGAAAAACACTTGGAAACCAACAATATAACATGTTTTGAAGGTCAATTTTTAAAATCAAAGCCTAAGGGTAAGTCAATTGAACACCATTTCAAAGAAGTTTTCATGAATTATGTAAAAACATAACATGCATGAACTCTTATGAACTCTAGTGCTCTAAAACTTGATCAAATGCAATATTAGGCTCAAAACTATGGTGAATTCATGGGCTATAACATAAACATGAACATGCATGTGGAAATGCATGAAGAACAACCTCTAAATTCAAGGACATGTACATGCATGCATGGATTAATTCTCAATTCAACACTTTAAACCATAATTTGACTCTAACCTCCAATAATCCCATGAACCATACAAGAATAACTCAAATGTACAAATAAGAGGATGAAATCTCTACCTTAGGTCTTGAATTCAAAGTATACAAGCTCAATTTTGCAAATTCCTTTCAAATCTTCTAAGTTTCCAAGCAAAACTCTTGATGAAACCAATTTCTCCTACTCTTCCTCTCTCCCTCGGTTGGGTCTAAGAAAAAGGCTGAATAATGGTGCATCAAATGATATGAATTGAGTTCCAAACAATGGTACAAAAAGTGGCCCACTAATGGCAATATGGTAATAACACAATCTAATGTGATTTAATGTTATTTAATCTAATTTAATCATTCCAAATCGGATTTTAATTAAACCTACCATAAAATCACATAAATTCTAATTAGCATAAAATACCAATCAATTTCTAAATCGGTCGACGATAAGGCTTTCAATTCGCAGTTCAAAGATAAAACATGAACAGATCATTTAATGACTAACAGATAGAAATGCAATTAAACAACATACTCATGCATTCAGTTCAGAATTTCAGTCTGTTCAATTACTTATCATGCTCAATCAGAGATTAGCACTAATCAGAGGTGAGGGTTGTCACACTAACCCTTGGGTTTTGGAGGTGGGTCGTGACAAAAATAGTAGAAAGTGAGAGAAATTTAAAAAAAAAAAAAATAGAGTTGTTTAGCATGAAGTAGTAAAAGTTTAACAAAATTAATTTTATTCTACAAATCATAATAGCATGATAACTAAATTTCTAGTTTGTTATATATTAAAAAAACAAAATTACAAGAAAACTTAAATTTGATATTAAAATAGTTACTTATAATTAGAATTCCTATTTTCTTACAAATTTTTCTCTTCATTTTCTATCATTTTTATTTTTATTATTTATTTCTTTATAATAAAACGGGAGTCTTAAGTATTGTTTACGTGTAGTTTTGAACAAGAAAATGTATTTTAAATATTAGATTTTACAAATAATTATCAAATATATAAAGAATTTTTAGTAAAAATATATAACCTTTTATATTATTTGATCCGAAATCCGGTACTCTTTATTATTATTTGGACTTCTTGGTGTCTGGTTGTAACGACCCCACCATGTATAATGATTAGCTCTTAATTAATTAAGGAGATTTGAAATTTAATTGCCAATTATTCCAAGTTAATCTGGGATTTACAAAAATTATGGAGATTGATTCATTTATGGTTCTATTAAATATTTATTTTGGAATTAGAAATTGAAAGCTTAAATGGCTCAAGAAAGTATAAATAGTGAATTGAATTTCGAGTATCGGACCATATGGGAAGTTTAATTAAACATTCGATTCAGATTTATAAAATTGAGATTTGATTAATTGGGTCCGAATTGGTGTTAATTAAGTTATGAAAATTGGGAATTAAGGTTATTATGAATTAAATTTCTTTATGAGGCATTCAATTAATGTGTTCAATTGATTATGTAATTTATTGACGAAGATTTTGAAGTTTAAGCTGAAATTGAAGGCTTTAATGATTTGGGAAATCAAAATTGATGATGGCAATACGTTTAATTTAATATTTGGAGCCTTTTGAAAGTTTGATTAAAAATCTGAATCGGATTGATAAATTTGAATATATTTAGTCAAGCTCTAATGGAAGTCAATTAGATTAATTAAATTATGTGGGATTTGAGATTAGTTAAAATTAACTAATTTAGTGTTAATCAAAATTTATTAAGATTAAGTGATGCTTAATTAAATTAGTGCTGGACATAAATTAAATTATGGAGCAAATTAGAATTGTGGGTGTGTGTGTGCAGAAAATTGTGTGAGTGGGTGTGCACTCAAAGAAATGTGCAAGTGTGCACACGTGTTACATGATGAAGAAGTGAGGTGTGTGTGAGTGTGTTTATCCTGATGGGTTCAAGAGTGTTATTCATTTGTTGTGCTGGAAGACTTTGAGAGTCTAGAGAGAGAGAATGAGAGACCCAAAGGATTGAAGAAGTAGAGAAATCAAGGGAAAACTCAAGAAATTGGAAGAGAATAAGAAGACCCAAGGGAAATCAACTATAACTTTTGAAGTTAAAACCTAAGGTAAGAAAATTAATGCTCAATTTATATAGAATCTTTATTTTATATTTGAAATTAAGAAGAGTTTAAGATCAATTCCATGGAATTTGTAAGGAAATGGGTTTGAATAAGAATATAAAGCTAGATTCATGGTTATGGAAATAAACATGAAAATTGATTATTTTTGGTTTGATGTTGAATATCTTGCATGAATTTGGATCTGATTTCTACATACATGTAATTTCGAAGAATTAAAAGAATAAATAAATATGGGTTTTGATCTTGATTATTAATCCACTCATGTAATGGAATTTAAGAGTTTGACTCAAATTAAACATATTTTGGAACATGTATAATTTAAGGAAATAAGTTTGGAAAGTGGTTAGTTTGAGTTTGATTTTGTCATTCTTCATAAATTTGAAACTCAACCTTACATGCATCATGGAATTTCAAGGTTTTGAGATTCTAATTCATGTTTATGAGTTTGAATTTGGATTTGATATGAGAAAAATTAATAAAAATCTAAATTAGAGCAATTTAAGATTTTAATTATGGATTGAACTTGACTATGTAGAATTGGTTGGATTTTGATAAATGTTTCATGCATGCAAATGATTTTCTAAGGAGTTTATGACTTTAATTTCATGTTTTGAAGGAAAATAGAAAGAGCTTGAAGTCAATTTTATATAATTAAAAAAAAAGAAAAGAAAATGAGAAGTTGGAGTTATGTTCATGACTATGAAAATTAACTTAGAAATTAATTATTTTGGGTTTAATTTTGAATATCTTATAGGAATTTGAGCCTTATTTTTATATGCATGTAATTTGGAGAAAGTAATGAATTAATTCATGAACATGGTTAAGGTTAATCAATATAGAAATAATTGCAATTCTTCAATTGAGCTTGGGTTTGGAAACCTTGATATATATGAGATGTAAATTTATATGCATCATAGATTTCTTGGAATTGATTTCATGTTTTGATGAAATAAGAACTAAGCTATGGAAAATTATGAATGTATGAACAAATGAGTTCAATTTTTAAATTAAAGGAGTTTGATGTAAATGATTTAAAATTGATCATATTTTCTTGATTATTTAAGAATTGTATGTTTTTAGATAGGCCATGTATGAACCCAAGTCTTGAAATTATTTTGAGAGCTCAATTCAAATTTTAGAATTTGTGAGTTGGAGTTGGGCTTGATACGAAGAACATGAATTGAGTTGAATTTGATGGATTTGAAGTTTGAATGTACATGCATGTAAGGGATTGTCATAAGTTTGCATGTTTAATTACAAACATGCATTTATAATGAATTGAAGGTTGTTTGGCACACGCAAGCATGATAATGTTGAATTTCATGAAGATTGATCATCAATTGTACTATTCAAGTTGAAAATGAAGCATATATTTCACATGCCTGTATATTTCAAAATGATATAGAAATTAATTTGCTTGAGTTTTGAAGTTATGAAGTGAGTTTGATATGATTCGAGTTTATGAGATGGATTTATGTAAATTTGAGATTCAAATCTTGTAAAATTGGCCCTTATATTCATGTTAAAAGTTATATGGTGGAAATATGAGTCTTATGATATTAATTACATTAGTTGGAACCAAGTTTTGAAGCTCAAACATAATCTAGAAAAACCCAAAATTCGTCATGTCCGCTCGAGCGTGGAGAGTCTCGCTCGAGCGTACCCTGTTTTACTAGACTCCTCGCTCGAGCGTCAAAAGTCTCGCTCGAGCGTAATTTGCAAGCAACCAGTACTTTTGCAGACCAAAGGGGTCCGCTCAAGCGAAGGGCCCTGTTTCAAAAATTTTGAAAAGATATTTTATGCTTCGTTTTTCGTTCTCTTTCATTTCAAAGCACTCTTAGGCATGCATTAAACATTGCAGATGAATTAAAGAACATGAAAGGAGCCTAAGAATGTTAAACAAGTTAAAGAATGGAATGAATTATAATATGACCAAATGTGTTATGAATTATATAGGGTCAAACGCAAGGACGAATCAAGCACAAGAACACTATGAGTAATAACATAGTAAAGCTATGTTCAACTTTATTTATTTTCTGTATGATGAAATAAGATTTGTTTTCTGAAATGCTACGTTCTGTACAACGAATGATTGTCCAATTTCTGACATGTATTCGTGGCATCCTTGGCATCATGTGATATATGTTAGCTGTTACCCGGTATCAGAGGTCCCATTATGGGACTTATTATGTCTGTTGTCTGTTACCCGTACTGGAGGCTCCATCATGGCACTCAGCATGTTTATTCTCTATTACCCGGATTCGGAGGTTCCTTTATGGAACTGGTTATTCATAACCACCATATGTTATGCATCTGTTCTGTATCTGTTCTGTTAGTGCTAATGGATGTACCACGTATGATTAAGCACGAACTTTGATTTCTGTATTTGATTTGAACAAGAATATGAATATGAATATGAATCTGTTTATGAATCTGAATTGTGATTCCTGAATCTGGTATGGACATCATTCATTAAAATCCTTTACTCTGTTATTATTCACTAGGCTCTAGCTCACTGTATTATTTATGTATGTAGGTGATCAGGTGCGTGACCAGGCTTAGAGGCATCTGCCTGGAATTTGTTTTTGTCAGCCAACCTGTGTGCCTCCCGTGGAGGTTCCGAATATGTCAAGTGACTATGGCTATTTGATTTAAAGTTTAAGTTTTGTTTTCGTGTTTGGTTGAACAAGTCTTGTGTATTTTGTAAATAGGGCTAAGTCCCTTTTTGTCCAATCTATATATATATAATGACGTAAGGATGATGTGTATATATGTATATAAAAAGTTTAAAATTTTTCTGTCTCATATAAGCCTGCACAGCTCAATGGACGTTGTATATTTGTTATTTGCTTCCGCTAGCCCCTAATATTATGTTAATCTGTCTCAGAGGCCTTCGGTAATCCCAGGATTACTAGCCGATTATGATGCTAAACCTATAGGGTCGGGTTTGGGTCGTGACACTCGTTGTTAATCGAGATTAGCTTATTGGAGTTGTTGGTTGTGTTTTGAACAGGTTGGGAGTCAATTTTTCAAAAGAATTTCTATTTGTTTCTCTTCAGGTTCGCTCGAGCAATATTTTTGTTACTAGAGTGGTATTTGGTTCCTTCCAGTATCTGGGTTTGCAATCTAAACTTATAGGAGTGAGATGTTCTTCGCTCGGGCCATGGGTTGGTCGCTTGAGCGGTATTCTGTGTCTGACGCTCAAGCGGTCTTTTTTTCGCTCGAGTGATATCTTTACAGATTTGAACTATTGGAAGGGAGTCACTGTGCACTCGAGTTATGATTTGTTCACTTGAGCAGTTCCTTGTGTCTGACGCTCGAGCAGTATTTTGGTCACTCGAGCGGTCTGTGTGTATATCAGTATAAGAGAAAGATCTTTTCTTTCACTTTTTGATCTCTCTCTCTCTCTCTCTCTCTCTCTCTCTCTCTAAAAAGTAACTTTACCAAATTTCTTCACACTCTCTCTCTAGTTCTTGTCTAAACCCCCCATGTCTCATTGATGCGAGCATGAAAAGGCACCCAATAAACCTATATGTCTTGTCGATACGAGCATGGAAATGCACCCAATAAACTCCCATGCATCGTCGATACAAGCATGGGAACAGACACCCAATAAACTCTCATGTCTCGTCGATACGAGCATGGAAAGACACCCAATAAACCCCATGCCTCATCGATACGAGCATGGAATGACATTCAGTAAACCCCCATATCTCGTGGATACGAGCATGGAATGGCATCCAAGAAACCCCCATATCTCGTCGATGTGAGCATGAAATGACATTCAATAAACCCCCAAGCCTTGTCAATAGGAGCATGGAATGGCATCCAATAAAACCCCCATGCCTCGTCGATACAAGCATGGAATGGCATCCAATAAAACCCCCATGCCTCGTCTAACATGAGCATGGAAAAGGCATCCAATAAATCCCCAAGCCTCGTCTGACACGAGCACATGGAATGGCATACATTGGCATCATAATGGCATCATTCCAACCACATTATGGTATGTATTATTGTTTGGAATGGATTTTTTTGGAAAAATTTGCATGATTGACACAACTTGGAAAGGAATGGAACGCAACTTGGCATAAGATTTGGCACAACAAGGTGAGTATGGAAGGTATTGCTTGCTCTCATATTTTTAGATTACATGCTTGAATGAATGTTTGAGTGCTTGTTGCATACACTCATTCAATCACGTATGAATTATTGCACAACCGCCCAAAATTACACTGATCTAATTTCTTGCATCAAGGATATGTAGGCAACATGTAGGTTCAATCACTTGCATGAATGTTTGGTACCACTTTAAGCCTTAGGGTCATGTCAACTGGAATGTTCTCGGATCTTTGACATTCACCCCACATCACTTCATGATTACATGAGTTCTGTTAAAGAGGGACAACTGTAGACACCCATTTTTTACTAACCCTAAGATTTTGGGTGTTTGAAAGCCTCCCAATGATGAAATGGTAATTACTTCATCTTTGGAATATTTAAAGTTATTTGGAGTTGTTGGATAAACCCGTTTTGGCCAAAAATCACCTTTTTAGGAAAATAACCATTTTACCCCTAGACCTGTTTTTAGCCAAAAACTAACTTTTTAATCCTGAGAAAGAGAAAACGGTCCGATTGTGCTTTGATCAAATATATTTTCCAAAATTGGTGTCCATCAAAACATTGATCAAAAGGCAATTCGGGCTTACTTGGGCCATAAGCAAGCCAAGGGCATAAGACCCCGCACTTGTGAATGCATGCATGACACGTGTACCAAGGCAAAATATGCGTGCACACATTAGTTATGAGTGCGCATATTAGTTGTGTGTGTGCATATCCAAGCCTGACAGAGTTATTTTTGGTAACTTAATCTTGGTGCATTTTCAGTGGAAGGCCGTAAAGGAAGCAATGGGGGTTGCCCTAGCTTGCCCCTCACACCTCCTGAAGCCTATAAATAAGGCCTCTCCCCCTCTCTTTCAAAGGGCTAACAATGTAAGAGCTTTTTGAGCATTTGAGAGAAAAAATACCCTTGCTCCTCCCTCCTTGCCTTAACTCTGAAAATAGACCACCCACAGCAACTCCAAACACTTAAAAACATCTTAAGGACTGAACAACTTGAACTCTAGCTCGGAACCATTGCTTGAGAGAGACTTGCAAGAAAGAAACTTGAGTTTCTTTGCATTTTTCTTCGCATGCCTTCGATTTAATCAAACCAGTAGGTAATTTCACTTTCTTTTCTACTTCCAGTACCTCTTTCAGTCTTTAATTTAGTAGTTAATCATAGTTGTAGTATCCCTTCATCATTTTATCATGCAGTTTGCACATTTCATCAAGTTCTTCTCCTGTTTTGCATGCTTTTCTTATTCTATTCAAAACAGCATGTTTAGGGTAGAATAATCATGTAGAAATCATGTAATATCCATACATTAAGCTCAGTTTGAATCATGTAGACATTCTATATTTTCCTTTATTTTTATTTTTTATTTGCTCTTTTATGCGTATTCATCATTTAGTAGCCTCAAACCGGGTTTAGAATAATATTTGTATGTATAGTTGTATATATTGGTCATATTTATTTTATGTAATGCACGTAAGGCACTAAAAGTGGGCATCTAGGTAAGTCTTCCTAACCTCTCTATCATAAGTGTGTCCTTGTTGTATTATCTTTTAAATAAT
The DNA here is from genome assembly GCF_004153795.1 of Camellia sinensis. NCBI lineage: Eukaryota > Viridiplantae > Streptophyta > Magnoliopsida > Ericales > Theaceae > Camellia > Camellia sinensis. Next base: position 655,941 of record NW_021028771.1, on the reverse strand, counting down.
CCAAGTTAAATACTCTCTATGCAAAATTGCATGCTTTCAATGTTTTTGTTGTATTAGTCTGGTTCATTTCCATAAGTTATAAAAAATACTCTTTTCATTCGAAAACCTTCATTCTTGAAAAAAAATAGCATTGTTCTTTCAATCTAAAATAAGTGATATTCATTCTTTATTCAAATCACATAGTTTTAGGTTAGTTAAGCGTTTTAAGGCTTAAAATGAATTTGTGTGAATAATTAACTACTAAAATCATAAAATAAAAAGTTATTAGAGGTCAATCTTAGGATTTGGAAAAATGGGGTGCTATCATTCAATGACTTTCCCTTTTTATACCTAAGCTCCTAAACCTGGAATTTTCTTGGTTGTGATGGACTGGTACTTAACTTAGTTTTCATTGTTAAAGATTTCTTAATTCCCCTTTTAAAAATTAAGTAGCGATTTTTTATTGGTCAAAGCGAGTTAGTGTGGGAAACATGCCTTAGACTCGAAAAAGACACGGCGCCCACAGTTTGCCCTAGCTTTAAAATAGGCCCCCGCAAGTAAGTGATGGTCCCCCGAAATTAATCGAGGTATGCATAAGCTGGTGCAGATACCTCGGTTATCAAAAAAAAAAAAAAAAAGTGACCCCTCTTTCATGTTCAGTGTTCAAGTTGAAGGCCTTGTTTCACATGCAAGGAAGCTGAAGGGAAGTTTCCAATAAGGCGAGAAAACATACAACAAATTTCTTCATAACTTCCTGGATTTCAACCACTGATGTTCCAATGAACTATTGTACCATACCATACAATGGATTTACAATAAACTACTTTGAACTTCAATGGAGACTTTCCTGCTGTCCTAACGTAATTTTGAGGTAGTGTCTAGAAAGTAGGAACAAACATATGAGCATATCACAGAAACAAGAAGAAATCAGATAAATATGGGTGTAAGGTCCTTGTCTAGGAAGCAGGAACACATGAGCCAGCCTATCATAGAAAGAAATTGGATAAATATGGGGTGGAGTGCTAAGTTTGTTTCCAAAATGTTTATTAGGTTAAAGCTATTAAGGTTGTATTTGAATCATAGATTTTAGTATAAATTTATAAAGGAAAATGTAAAAGATGATGAAAACACTACAGGAAATCGGGGATTTAACGGCGTTTAATTAAAAAAAATTTATTAAACGTCACTTTTTCTAATAATTAACGGCATTTTTTAAACGTCACATTTGTTATTAATTAAAACAATACCGTTTTGTGAATAAAAGACGTTTGAAAACGCCTCCAAATCCTGTCTCTCTTCACACCCTATTTTTTCTCTCCAAACCTTTATTTTGATAACCCTATTTTGAGCACTACGGTCTGTCTCTCACTCACTCTATTGGGCTCTCTTTCTCTCAAAGGATCAAATCAATATGAAGTTCTCTTTCTCGATTCTTCTTCAGTTCGGTGATTCGTCTCGGGATTGCGATTTCAAAGTTCAATTTTGAGCACAACTCTGTGATTTATCTCTGTGGATTTGGAACTCTTCGTCTTCTTCGATTAGAGGTTAGTTGTTCTGTTTGTGATTTATCTCTGTTTCTTCTGTGCTCTGGATCAGTGTTTTGAAAATGTCGAATCAGTGTTTTGAGAAATTGATCTCAGTGATTTCATCTCTGTTTCAGTAATTATTTTTCACTAATGTGTTGCTCTGCACTATGAGATCTAGATTGTGCTTTCATTAATTGGTCTCAGTGATTTCATCTATGTTTATATTGTGTTCAATCTGTCATCGATGTGGTTATGGATTTTGATTTTTGTGAATTCGTGTGTGATTAGTTGATTCTGTTTGGAATTGTGGAATTCACTGATCTTAGTTGATGTGGTCTGATCATAGGGTTCTTCTCAACGTCTATTTTTGCATTACAATTTAAGTGAAATTATTATTTATTGGGGATTGTTTGACTTTGCTCCCTAAAATTAGGTTGTGTTTGGTTGAATACAAATTAGGGAGTTGAGAGAGACCACCATTTCATTTCACTTATTTGTTTGACAGACCTCAATGGACAAAGCAATTTCACTTAATAAGTATTTGAAACAAAAACAAAAACAAAAAACAAAAAAAAAATGTTATAGAATTAAGCAGAATGCTAATGCTCATAAAAGCTTAAATTTGTTCACTTTAATTTTTACAAATCCCTTCCCAAATCTAAGATCCAATATGGATTAAGAATCATAACTTTAGCTGCCTAACACTAATATCACATAGGTAACAACAGGTTTAAAAACTAGCTAGATTTGGGTTCCAACCAAAATTAAGCATAAGAATGTTTTAACCTAGAGCTATATGCCAAATTAAACTTCAACTTCATCTACAGTCACTTTAGAGAAGCACCTATCAGAAACATTAATAGAAACTCATATTCATTTTTACATTTGTGTTTTTTGTATGGATATTCATGTTAATAAAATCTTTGCTTTGTAATCTTTTCTTTAAGTGGCCATTATTAGATTGCGTACTATGATTCTGTGTTGAATTGTCATTTTATATTTTGCATTATATTTAAATGTATAGATTTATCATCTTGCATTGCATGGATTGTAGTCATTTAAGAAGGTAAACTCCATTCATAGTCCTTACTCTTATGTTTGTAGTTTCTTTATAGATTATCTATGAGTTCTAGCTCCAGCAGTTCTTCTAGTGAGAGTGAGCAATCAAGCTCTAGTAGTTCTAGTTCAGATGAGCCTCAGGCCACAGTCAAGATGAGAGTCATACCTGATCCATCGGCATCATGGCATCCACTAGGTAGTCTTCTTACCACGTCACATAGCAGTAGTACATCACATGGCTCAGTTTCAGCTGGTACTTATAAACTTTAAGAGGCCATTTTTTGTGTGAATTACCTGATTTTTGAGTGCATAGAACTGTTGTTTTTATTCAATCATCGTCAATTTGACCTTTACTAGCTTTTGTTACTGTGGCTACAGCTGCAAAAACTTGAGTTCTGTTTGCCATCTATGTGATTTGGACAAATGGTTCTTTTTGATGGATTATTAATCCAGCTCTATTTCTGATGGATTATTAATTCAGCTTTGTTTTATAGGTCCTAGCTCAAGTCAAGCCACACAAAAGAAGACGAGGGGTCCCACATATGTGCATGGTCCATGGGGTACTAGTGAAAATGGTGTTTTAAATGTTGTTTCAAATGAGTTGAAGCAAGTAGTTGAAGGATACTATAGCGATCCCGGTTATCCCTTTACTGTTCTGTTGTATTCCGGACTCGGTTCCGTGAAGTTGGTAGTTGTATCTATCTTGTTGTCGTCCTTTAATTCCGCTTGATTGACTTTTAGGATGTATTGGGCAGAGTTGTTACAGGTCGGTTAGGCTTTTGGTTTCAATTCTTTGTTGCCTAGTTTTTAGGAGGTCCGCTCGAGTGGGTCTTATTGCGCTCGAGCGGGGATTACACGCTCCCAGTATTTTGGTGCTCTACAGAACTTCTGCAAGCATGTTTTTCACGCTCGAGCGGGTTTCTTTACGCTCGAACGGTGGCGCTCTAGCGGGTACTCTGGCACTCGAGCGGGTAGTACTTTTTGGTGTAAGTTCTGTGAGGGGAAAATCTACACTCGAGCGGATTGGTTTTCGTGCTCGAGCGGATGTACTTTATTCTTGTGTCTTGGCGCTCGAGCGGGTCTTCTTGCGCTCGAGCGTACCTAGTTTTTTGTTCTTGGCGCTCGAGCGTTGTGTTCTACGCTCGAGCGGGAATGTCGTATATCAGTTGGCAGCTGGGCATTTTAAATTCTCTTTTTATATTCTCTCTCTCTCTCTTACTTTCTAAAAAGACATTTTGAGAGTTCCTCTCTCTAGAAACTCCCTTCTCTCTAGGGTTTGATCTAGTTAGAGTGTTTCATTTCCCTTTGGCCTTTGTAAAAGTTGGGTTGATCGTCGAGGGCTACACATTGATCTGAGAATATTGAGTTTTGGAGCACGTTGAGTTTCTTCACCTTCTTCCCTTGAGCTCCGATTTTTGAGGTAGGGATTCCTACTCACTGCTTATGCGTCTTTGACTAGATTTTTGGTTGTTTTGATACAGTTGTTTGAACGTTGGGTAAATTTTGGGACTTAGGGTTTCAAAATGTTAAAATAGGATTTTGGTTATTTTGAGTCCTAAAAATGTGTATTGTGGGTTTCAAAATAATGAATTTACGGTTTGGGTTGGTTTTTATTGTATGTTAGCCATTGGGTCAATATTGGGAAATCGGGTGGAAAACCTAATTTTGGAAAATTTGTGATTTTATGAAATTGCAGTTGGAAATGATGAAATTGGTTCATTATATGTGATAGTGGAGTTCGTTTTCAATCGGGGCTCCCTTTTTGAAACATTGATATTTTATCTGTTTGAGCTATTTATTAATCTGTTTAAGACATATATTGCTTGGGTACCGGTGGAGGGAGTTTTGATTGTTGTAGATGATGATTGAGATTAGGCAACTAAACCAGTCCAATTGGATATCTTCATAGAGGTATTGCGGTTTCGATAGAATACATTAACGTTATGTTTGATTGATTTATATTATGACCTTTGCTGTATAACTTGTATTCGTGTGGAGGAGATAGGGGTGTACTCCACGGTTTTAGAGGAGATTAGGGGATGCGACCTTAAACCGGATATTGTTTGGGGAGGAAGGATAGGGGAATGGACTCCACCTGATATCGCTCATTAGCTTGTCAGATAATGTGTTGACTACAGCTTATATGCCTTACTATTGGAGTGTTAACAGCTCATATGCTCTATCTTTGGAAGTGTTGATTAGCTATATGCATATCTGTTTAAATGTGGATAAACATATATATAGACATATATGTTAAATGTGATAACTTAGTATGTTTACTCTTGATGTAAAATAGGAAACGGTTAAGTATGGGGAGTCACTGTTCTCATATAAGTGAATTGGCCAGGTTCTAAGCCGTGATGTAAATTGTGAAATTGATAAGAAATGGAAAACTGAAATGAACATGAACATCAGTGGTCATGAATGGAATGGGTGTATGAATTTGTTTATGGACAATTGAACATTCTATCCAATTGCTAATCGTTCTTAGTTATTGCTATACTGTGTTTAGCATATTTCTACTGGGCTGTGGCCCACCCTTTTATGGGACATCATTTATCAGGTACAAGTAGCATGCCACCTCCAAGACATAGCTTGGAGGCTAGAGGCGACAGGTGGTTTTTTGATTATTTGTATTCTTTAGATGTATTACTGTAGCAAGCTTTAGGGCTAGTTATTATGAGTAGCACTTTCTTTGTAATCAAGTGTACTTGGAAAGCTGTAAATCCGGTAGGGCATTGGATGTTGTAACATGTATACTTTTGTAAAAACGACTCTGATGATATTAGAAGTAATATTAATTCTTTACCATGCAATGTCTAAGATTGTGGGTTTATGTTATTTATTTGGAGGGCGTTACACTGGTACAGAGCGTACCGGGTTCGAATACTTTCGGGTACGTTGGGAAGTGATTAGCATCACAATGGGTTTGTCTCGCTTGATAGAGACTTAGATGTAGTATCATATGCTATGTGCTTACTTGGTAACATGCTTATGTGACTATGTGGGTATGGGATTTAGTTTCTAGGATGTTGATTGGATCCTTGGGTTTCTGTGAGTCTTGTTGGAAAGGCACTTGATCAATGCTGTTTCTAACCGGAACTCTAGTAACGCCTCGGGACTATCATTATTCGGAAATGAAATTCGTAAGTGCTTATGTGTTTATGTGCTTACGTGGAGTAAATTACAGTTGTCCATGCATTAGGACGTGAGTGTTATAGCTTCGGCACATTTGTGAATGCGCTAATGGTCTTGGTTACCTTTATTAGAATGTCAGGACGAGGACGTGGTAGACGTGGCAGGCATGGTAGGCAGGAGATGCATTTACCGGATGATATTCCGGCACAGTAGGATGGGGTTGGCCAGGCCAATGTGGCCGGGCCAGCAGGTCAGGAGGCTATGGACGCTTTAGCCCGAGGGATAGCCGATGCTTTGAGGGAGTCTGTGGGTATTTTCCGAGCTGAGAATCCGGTTCAGGCTCCAATTCAGGCCCAGGTTGTTAAGGCAGGGCCTTCCTTCTTGAAGAGGGAATTCTTCCGATCCAATCCGGGTGAGTTTGTTAGGGATTCGAAGGAGCCACTTAAGGCTGACGAGTGGTTGGAACAGATGGAGAAGATGTTCGAGATGCTTGGCATCGAGGACAGGGCTTTAAAGGTGACCTTGGCATCCTTCCAGCTGAAGGGAGATGCGGGTCAGTAGTGGAAATACGAGAAGGGCAGTGTTGGTGGTGCATGGGAGGCATTTGTGAATGCTTTCCAGGAGAAATTTTTATCTTCAGCTGCTAGGGAGAAGCTGAGGGAACAGTTTTGCCAGCTTAAACAGTAGGGCTTGTCAGTGGCCAAATTTGAGGCTACTTTTACTAGTCTGTCCAGGTTTGCACCTGAATTGGTGGCGTCCAAGGAACACCGTTGTTTAGAGTTTGAGCGGAAGTTGAGGTGTGGACTCAAGTTGAGGGTTGGAGGGTCCTTTATCCGAGAGTACAGATGTTTAGTTGATGCTGCAGCTCATATGGAGATTATGATGCAGGAGGAAGATGAGGGGCGGAGAGGCTCCAAGAGGAGCCAAGATGGTCAGGGTGACGGCAGGAGACAGAGGGGTTCTAACCCTCAACAGTTTCAGGGTGGTTTGGCTAGATCGACCTTTCCAGTGCTGAGTCCGGGCTCTGGGAGAGGTAGTCAGGGAGGCTTGACTTGTTTTGCGTGTGGCCAGCTGGGTCACAAGTCTTCGGTTTGCCCGCAGAAGGGAGGGGGTCAGCGAGCTGCTTCTTCTTCAGCTAGACCTCAGGGCCAAAGTCAGGGCAGGGGCCAGCCTTTGTCTTGCTATCAGTGTGGTCAGCCTGGGCACCTGAAGAGATATTGCCCACAGTTGAGTGCCACTTTGGGCGTGTCTAGTTCTAGGCAGACGCAGAGTTATCAGCCAGCTCAGTCTGTGCAGGCCTCGAGGGCCAATCCGGGGGCTTCGTCATCCCAGTCAGTGCAACAGTCTTTTACTCCTAGAGGTGAGCAGGTGGATCAGGGGCCTACAGGGCGCGTGTATGCTGTTACCGCGCAGGACCTAGTACCGGCTCCGTCAGTAGTGAGAGGTACCTTTCTGTTTTGCAACTCGGTTGCTAGTGTATTGATTGATATGGGTGCGTCTCATTCTTTTGTGTCTGCTGCATTTGTATCTGTTTTGGAATTGGAGTTGGCACAGTTAGCATCTCCTATCTGTGTAGTATCGCCTGTTGGTGGTGAGTTGATCTTGAAACAAGGTGTTAGAGGTTGTGATATAGAGGTCGCTGACCATAGGCTCCCTTTTCCTTTTGTTGTCATGCCCATGAAGGGTTTTGATGTTATTTTGGGTATGGACTAGCTATCGTCATACCGGACTATTATTGATTGTTACCGCCAGAGGGTCACAGTTTGTACCTTGAGCAGGGAGTGTTTCCATTTCTTGGGGGATCAGGTTGGTAGTGTGTTGCCGCCGATGTATGATCCACGAGGGCGGAATAAGCTTAATGGTCTACTTGCTAGCTTTATGAGTGGTGAGTGTGATGAGACCCAGATTGTATTGCCAAAGTTGGTTTGTGAGTATTCAGATGTTTTTCTCGAGGATCTCGTTAGTTTGCCACCTCACCGAGAGATAGAGTTCTCTATTGATTTAGTGCCCAGCATAACGCCGATTTCTATGGCACCTTATCGTTTTGCCCCAGCCGAGTTGAGTGAGTTGAAGATTCAGCTCCAGGATTTGCTAGATAAGGGTTTTGTTCGCCCTAGTGTTTCGCCGTGGGGAGCACTGGCCCTCTTTGCTAAAAAGAAAGATGGTGCCTTGAGATTATGGATTGACTACCGAAAGTTGAATCGGGCTACGGTTAAGAATAAGTACCCTATGCCCCGTATAGATGATTTGTTTGACGAGTTGAAGGGTTCCCGTTGTTTCTCTAAGATAGACTTGAGATTGGGTTACCACCAGTTGAGGGTCAGGGAGGAGGATATTCCTAAGACGCCATTCCATACACGGTATGGCCATTATGAGTTTCTGGTGATGCCATTCGGGCTTACCAATGCACCGGCAGTCTTTATGGACTTGATGAACCGGATCTTCCGAGAATTCTTAGATCGATTTGTGGTCGTTTTTGTGGACGACATTCTTATCTATTCGCCTTCTAAGGAGGAGCACGAGGAACACTTGAGAGTGGTGCTTGAGTTGCTTAGAGCCCATATGCTGTACGCCAAGTTTGGGAAGTGTGAGTTTTGGCTAGGAGAGGTCAAATTCTTAGGCCATGTGGTATCCGGGGAATGGGTTCCTGTTGATACATCCAAGGTAAAGGAAGTGCAAGATTGGGCACAGCCTAAGAGTGTGTTTGAGATCCGCAGTTTTCTGGGATTAGCTGGGTATTACCGTCGGTTTGTGAAAGATTTCTCCAGGCTAGCTTCGTCGTTGACTATGATTTTGAGTTGCACTATCACCCGGGAAAGGCCAATGTTGTGGCTGATGCCCTTAGTAGGAAATCCATTAGTGATGTTGCTTGTATAGCCATCCGGGAATGGGAGATGTTGGGTGTACTTGGCGAGTTCGATTTGCTTCTGGGCGAATCTGTTAAGGCGGCGGCCATGTCTTCTGTTGTTGCGCAGCCTACACTTGTGACACGAGTGTTAGAGGCACAGAGAGTTGACCTTGAGGTAGAGTCCCTCTGAGAGAAGATCTCCAGTGGAAAAGTTGAGAAGGGTTTGACGGTGTATCCCGACCAGAGTGTGAGATACCGAGACCATTTGTTTGTGCCGGAGTCATGTCGAGAGGAAGTACTCCGAGAGTTCCATCATTCGTGCCTTGCGGTGCATCCGGGAGGCACTAAGATGTATCAGGATTTGGGTCACCAGTTTTGGTGGCAGGGTATGAAGAAAGATGTGACTGTTTTCGTATCGAAGTGCCTTACTTGCCAGCAAATGAAGGCCGAGCATCAGAGGCCAGCGGGTTTGTTGCAACCCTTGCCTATTGCCGAGTGGAAGTGGGAGCATGTCACTATGGACTTCGTTGTAGATCTTCCGAGGACTAAGCGGGGTAGTGATGCCATTTGGGTGGTTGTAGACCGGTTGACTAAGTTGGCGCACTTCATCCCTATGCGTGTAAGAGATTCAGTAGATCATCTCGCCGACTTGTATATTCGGGACATAGCGAGATTGCACGGTGTCCTAGTGACGATCGTCTCAGATAGAGATCCTCGTTTTACTGCTAGGTTGTGGCAGAGTTTGCAGAGTGCCTTGGGAACTAAGTTGACCTTTAGTACGGCTTATCATCCTCAGACTGACGGGCAGTCCGAGCGTACTATTCAGATCCTTGAGGATATGCTTCGGGGTTGTGTCCTTGACTTTAGTGGGACCTGGGAGAGGCACTTGCCATTGGTGGAGTTTGCCTACAACAACAGTTTTCAGTCTAGCATCGGTATGGCACCGTTTGAGGCCTTGTATGGCCGACTGTGTAGGTCTCCAGTGTGTTGGGCCGAGGTGGGTGATGCACCTTTGTTGGGTCCGAAGTTGGTTAAGGAGACGACGGAGAAAGTTGAGCTTATCCGTAGGAGGCTTGTTACAGCCTTGAGTCGCCAAAAAAGTTATGCCAACCGTAGGAGGAGGCCTTTGGCGTTTGAGGTAGGTGATCATGTCTTCTTGAAAATATCACCTAGGCGAGGTTTGATGGGGTTTGGGAAGAGTGGAAAGTTATCCCCTCGGTTTATCGGTCCCTTTAAGATCCTTGAGAGGATTGGGGAGTCCGCTTATCGTTTAGCTTTACCACCGCAGTCATCCGGAGTGCATGACGTGTTTCATGTGAGTATGCTTCAGAAGTATGAGCCAGATCCATCCCATGTGTTAGATTGGACCGACTTAGAGGTTGATGAGGATGCCTCGTATGAGGAGAGACTAGTTTGGGTCTTGGATAGGCGAGATCAAGTCCTGCGTAGCAAGACCATTCCTTTGGTAAAGGTTTTGTGGAAACATCATGGAGTGGAGGGAGCCACTTGTGAACGTGAGTTGGAAGTCCGCGAGAAATGTCCGGACTTGTTTGTTGATGCGTAACCATGTATTGGTAATTTTGTAATATCGTTGAACTTTAAGAACATTATACGTGTCTTAAGTTGTAAAACATTGTGAATGTTTTGGTTAATGGAAATTTGTTATAACATTGCATATGTTCAATGTATTGTGGAAATGCAGGCATGATGTTAATGTTGCATGTATTATGGAATTGTGGAAAATGAGTTGAAATTGGTAAATTTCAAAGGAATGCATGTTGATAATGCAGGTTGTTATGTGTAATGTGATATGCCTCTTGAAAAGAGATGGGATTGACCGGTAATGGGTCAGGTTGTTTAATATTATGTTGTAATATTGTTGAGAATGGAGAAAACCCGTTTTTTTTGAAAAACTTGTGTTTAATTTCGGGGATGAAATTCTTTAAGGGGGAGAGGTTATAGCGATCCCGGTTATCCCTTTACTGTTCTGTTGTATTCCGGACTCGGTTCCGTGAAGTTGGTAGTTGTATCTATCTTGTTGTCGTCCTTTAATTCCACTTGGTTGAGTTTTAGGATGTATTGGGCAAAGTTGTTACAGGTTAGTTAGGCTTTGGTTTCAATTCTTTGTTGCCCAGTTTTTAGGAGGTCCGCTCGAGCCGGTCTTATTGCGCTCGAGCGGGGATTACACGCTCCCAGTATTTTGGTGCTTTGCAGAACTTCTACAAGCATGTTTTTCTCGCTCGAGTGGGTAGTACTTTTTGGTGTAAGTTCTGGGAGGGAAAAATCTACGCTCGAGCGACTGGTTTTCGTGCTCGAGCGGATGTACTTTATTCTTGTGCCTTGGCGCTCGAGCGGGTCTTCTTACGCTCGAGCGTACCTAGTTTTTTGTTCTTAACGCTCGAGCGTTGTGTTCTCCGCTCGAGCGGGAATGTCGTATATCAGTTGGCAGCTGGGCATTTTAAAATCACTTTTTACATTCTCTCTCTCTCTCTCTCTTACTTTCTAAAAAGACATTTTGAGAGTTCCTCTCTCTAGAAACTCCATTCTCTCTAGGGTTTGATCTAGTTAGAGTGTTTCCTTTTCCTTTGGCCTTTGTAAAAGTTTGGGTTGATCGTCGAGGGCTACACTTTGATCCGAGAATATTGAGTTTTTGGAGCACGTTGAGTTTCTCATCTTCTTCCCTTGAGCTCGCGATTTTTGAGGTAGGGATTCCTACTCCATCTTATGGTCTTTGACATAGATTTTTGGTTGTTTTGATAAAGTGTTGAAGTTGGGTAAATTTTGGGACTTAGGGTTTCAAATGTTAAAAGAGGATTTTGTTATTTTGAGTCTAAATGTGTATTGTGGGTTCAAAATAATGATATCGTTGTTGGCTGTTGATATTTAGACCATTGGGTCAATATTGGGAAATCGGGTGGAAAACCCTAATTTTGGGAAAATTGTGATTTTATGAAATTGAGTTGGAAAATGATGAAATTGGTTCATTATATGGTAGAATAGTGGAGTTAGATTTATCAAATCGCTCACTTTTGAAAAGATTGATATTTTATCTGTTTGAGCTTTTATTATCTGTTTAGAAATAATGCTTGGGCTACCGGTGGAAGGTAGTTTGATTGTTGTAGATAATGTATGATGATTAGGCAAACTAAAACCAGTCAATTGGATATCTCATAGAGTATGACGTTGATAGAATACATTAACGTTAGTATTGATTTGATTGCTATAGACCTTTGTGTATTACGTTGTGTGTGTGGGAGGAGATAGGGGATGTACTCCACGGTTTAGGGGAAGATAGGGGATGGACCTCTAAACCGGTGTGTGTGTGGGAGGAGATAGGGGATGCAAATGCTCTTAACCGGGAAGATAGGGGATGGACCTCTAAACCGGATGTTGTTTGGGAGGAGATAGGGGATGGAATTCTCTGATACAGCTCATATGCTTGTCAGATAATGTGTTAATATAGCTCATATGCTTATCTTTGGAAGTGTTGATATAGCTAATATGCATATCTGTTGAAATGTGGATACAGCTTGTATGCTTATCTGTTGAAATGTTGATACAACTAGTATGTTTATCTATTGTAAAATGGGAAACGTTTAATATGAGTCACTGTCTCATATAAGTGGTTGGCTAGGTTCTGAGCCGTTGATGTAAATTGTGAAATTGATAAGAAATGGAAACTGAAATGAAACATGAACATAGTGGTCATGAAATGGAAATGGGTTATGAATTGATTTATGGAAATTGAACATTTATCAATTGCTAATGTCTTAGTTATTGCTCATACTGTGTTTAGCATATTTCTACTGGGCTATGGCCCACCCTTTATGAGACATCATTTTCAGGTACAAGTATCATGCCACCTCCAAGGACATAGCTTGGGAGGCTAGAGGCAGACAGATTGTTTTGTTATTTGCTTTCTTTAGATGTATTACATGTAAATTCAAGCCTAGGGCTTAATATGTATTGAGTTAGCACTCTTCTTTTTTTAATCCAAGTGTTAACTTGGAAAGCTGTAAGCCTGTAGGGCATTTGCTTTTGTTGTTAACATGTAATACTTTTGTAAAGAACTACTTTGATGAATAGAAGAATATTTATCTTTTATACCAATGCATGTCTAAGTTGATGGGTTTTAATGTTATTATTTTGAGGGCATTACAGATACACATCCTTTCCTTCACATTTGGGTGTTTTGGTACGAGATGGGAGTCTTGCACTACTCATTTTTACGACTTGGCATTATGTCCCACAACAAAACAAAGATAACATATGAAGGGAGATAAAGGTAAATACGGATAAGGTGAAAATTTTTGCTTTATTTTTACAATTACAAAAGTAATGAGGTTAGTTCCACATATAATATTAGTAAGGTGAAATTTTAAATTGACTAATGAAATCCATTTTTAATAGCTTTATGTTTGTTAATAAATAAAAGGTTTGCCTTTGCTTTTTTTAAATTTTCATTTTTAACTAGCATGAAGTGTATCACCTCTTTATGTTTCTCATATTTTTTTATATATGCACATCCTGTTTTATGTTCCTCATGTTTTCATTAAGTTTCTAGAATTATACAACATTTTGTTCTATTTAAGAACATTATCATTTCTCAGCTAATGAACTCAATCCAAAACGTAACTTGATCCACGCCAACTGATGAAGATAAAGTACTTCAATAGTTAGTAGAAGCCTACTTAATTTAAATATAAAAGTAAATCTTGATTTCTAATTTCCATAACTACTAACCAAAAAAACAGAAAACTAATTTCAATACCTGCAATATTATCAGATGCAGGAGATGCATTGGCAAGTATATCTTCCATAGCTCTAACCATAAGGGCTCGAAAGCATCATCTTTACAAGTGTGTATAATTGTAATGCAGGCTCATACGAATGCAGATGAATCCATGAAGAGAACAATAATGGCTTCATTTGGGAAGAAATTGAGAGATTGGAAAAGTAGAGTGAAAAAAGTGGGATACAAACCCTTCAAGAATGATGCAGAAAGGTTGGCTCATTGATCGGATAGAGTACATAAGGATCAGTGGATGGCCTTGGTCTACTATTAGGGCACTCAGAGTGCATCGGTACAATTTTATTTATGTGAAAAAATTTTTATATATGATAATTTTTTATAATATCTCAAATAAATTTCATGTTTGACAGAAATCAAGCAAGAAGAATTGAAAAATCCGAAAGAATAAGACATTACATCATAGAACAGGCCGAAAGCCTTTCTCAGTAGTTCGAGTGGAGGTATAATTATTCTCTCACATCAATTAAAAGTCTTTTATTTTCTTTTCTAAAATGCTTATACACTTTGCCATCTTGAGATTGAAAATCCATAAAAATTTCATTTAGTTTGAAAAAGCAAGTTTTGCAGTGTATCTTGTTAGTTTTCTTTCAATGTTCATCAAAATACAGTATCCGATATGATGGGGTTTATTTGATTTTGAGTTTTTGTTATAGTATTAATTGATTGACTTTAGCTTTGTGTGTGCTCAAAGCCTCAAACTAAAATAAAACAAGATTGAGCCTTGTTGTTATGGGTTTGAATTCAAATTATTTATCTGGTTATTTGCACCAAATTAATGGCCTATTAAGCTAGCTTAGAATCTCGAAGATGAACCATACATGAATTTAGGAGAAACTTTGACTAATTATTATATTTACCCTGTGCTTGGTTGCTATTGAGAAACTATGGAAGATGACAAGGAATATGAAATTAGTAAATCCCTACCACCTACTTGTACCTTGTTCTATTCTATGTACGTTGTCATTCTTAGAATTTTTGTTTGATTTCACTCTAACGTTTTGTTTTATCTGTCTTTTATTTACAGAAGGCAAAAAATAACAATGGGATTCCTGCTAGTCGGCCACAGGTGTAGATGGCCGCATACATAAAAGATGGGAAGTCAAATAGTGATTCAGTTAATGAGGTTATGGTATGTGATACTACTTTATAATATGAATTATATTGGAGGTTAATTATTGAATTCAAAATTACAGACTCAAATGAATGAGCTAACAGAGCACGTAAAGGGATCTTCTAGTGACCTTGTTGCATTAAATGAGCAGGTCTTTACACAAGTTATGGGCCTGGAGCAACTTGGCCGTGTTCGGACGTTTGGATTGGGACCGTCCCCCACTGATTTTTTGGAGGTAGATATAGGCAGTCACAAGAGCATAATCGTATCTTCCAAACTCAAGTTCAAGAGCAAGTTGAAGAGCAACTTCAACGGCATCAAATGCAGTTAGAATCGAAGATGAATGACGTAGTGGAGAAACGAATTCAAGTTGTACGCACAGACTTTCAGTCACAAATTGAGTTTTTGGAATCTTAATTGCAAGTTATAGGCATGCCCATTGCACTAGCTGTTGCACCTTCATATCCATTGCATTATTTTTACTATTTATTACTTTAAATTTCCTAGATCTACTATACAACTTAAGCCTCTTATTGAATGATAGGTTGTGGATTCACTTAGTAGTCATCCCACTATTCGACCAATGCCACATCAACAACAATCTCATACATTTTCATCCCAAGAGGTGAGCAATCATTTAATCAAAGCCTTTTTGACAATACAAGACCTTATTAATTAAAATACTTATTCTTATTAAATGTAGGTTCACCTTTCAAAAAAAAGAGAAGAACAAGAACAAGAAGAAGCAGAACTAACAAGGTAAAAACAATAGAATGTAGAAAATGGTGGGGGATCATGTGTTGTGGAGCATTGGAAATGTGAGGAATAGAATGATTTTGAATATGTTGAAATTTTGATGCAAGAATAAAATGCATCACACTTTGGAAGTCTTTGGTGGGTGAAGGAAGGAATTTTTTTTAGTCTCTTCATGAGTAGAAATAGAATTAATTGGCAGAGATTTATAATTGTAAGCCCAGAATTTCGTTTTGGAAGTTATAATGATGGGTATATTTTTCATCGATAATTTTGTAATCATTCATATTAGCTATTACTTGTTTGTGATTTTATTTCACAGCAATATAAAGTAGAGAATCCAACTTAGGAGGCCCAAAATTCATTTTGTTATGGCCAATAGTTACTTAATGGCCGATTTTTCTATTCATGGTTGGCTGTGACAACTGGTTTGTTTTTTTAAGATATTTATCTTTTCAATATTTATATTTTTGTGTGTGATTTTGTTTTTTCTGTTCTCATCTGCATTCTTGCAAGTTAGATACGTATGTGTTATCTCATCCTTAGAATTTCACATACAGGAACGACGTCTTCAAGCTGGATACAAAAGGAACATAGCTGAGTCCTCTTATACTTCTTTTTGGGCTTCTTTTATTTTGGGTATACACCTAGGATTGTTTTTCAGAACTTGTTCCTAGAATCAAATGCCGAAATATTGCAATGTTCAGAGAGGGTTTAGAGGCTCCTTCTTCAGGTTTTAAATTCATTGGAGTGAGCACTTTCATTAAAACTCAGTTTGTTCATCTTTCACTCTCTTAATGTTCTTAATGCTTGAAATGGTTGGTTTATTTTTTTATTTTTTTCTTCTTGCTGTATTTCTTGTTCCTTCAATTGATATTAGTGCTCAATGGAAGACTTGGAAGTTGCTGCAAAGTTGTATATTTCTTATTGGGTAGAACTGGCAACTACTCCATATGGTTCAACCCCTGGATGCCACAAAAATGTTTGGGCTTGTAGCCCTTCCTTGTAAAAGTCACTTTAAAGAAACAGCTAAGATGAGAGCCTTGAAGGTTGTAATTGTTAAAACAACTTATGGGGTTCTGTGCAAATTTTTTGGCAAATCACCTCTTTTAAATGTTATTCATCTCACACTGATGAGAGCTACTCTTGAAGTTTAAGTGACTTCTTCTTGACCATTTTGATTTCAATTGATATATTTAAAGTCTAAACATGAATTGTTTCTATTCTTGGGTATGCAATGCATTGTTTCTTATTTTTAATTTTGTTTCCAAGCTTATTTTTGCAATGCATTATTTCTTTTTTTTTTTTTTTAATTTTGTTTTCAAGCTTAGTTTGTTTATTATTTTAATATACACCAATTATTAGTTCTTAATAATCGTTAATGACATGTATAAATATCTGTTGCTACATTTAAATGTCAAGCTTAGCACAATTTAAAAAAGAAAGAAAGAAAAGACTATGGCAGCGTTTTTTGAACGTCCCTATATCCCAACCCCAATATTTTTTTAGTTCAACCATATAAAATTAGCACAATTTAAGAATAAAAATAAAAAGGCTATGGCGGCATTTTTTAAACGTCACTATATCCCAACCCCAATGGCTAGATTTTTAAAATGTATAACTGTCTATGACGGCGTTTTTCAAACGTCGCTAAAATATCATGTGACATCATCTTACCTTTATGTAGAACTTTTAGCAAACGCCATAAGGCTAAAAAAGGCTATTTCTAGCAAACACCGCCTATAGTAATATAGTGACATTTCCAAAGCGCCATAAGGTTATAGTGACGGCCGCGTCTTCGACGTTTGGTTGTAAACGTCACAAAAAGATTTGACGGCGTTTTGGAGACCTATAGCGGTGTTTTTTAAACACCTCTAAAACCCCTATTTCCAGCAATGAAATGTGAGTGAAATATAAGTTGTTTATTTATTTATTTTCTATTTCTCTCTCTCTCTCTTTTCAAATTCTTATCTAAACACCGCCTATAGTAATATAGTGACATTTCCAAAGCGCCATAAGGTTATAGTGACGGCCGCGTCTTCGACGTTTGGTTGTAAACGTCACAAAAAGATTTGACGGCGTTTTGGAGACCTATAGCGGTGTTTTTTAAACACCTCTAAAACCCCTATTTCCAGCAGTGAAATGTGAGTGAAATATAAGTTGTTTATTTATTTATTTTCTATTTCTCTCTCTCTCTCTTTTTTCAAATTCTTATCTAAATTTATGATTCAAATACAGTGTAAAGTGAACATACGTACCCACCAACTGCTAGGAAACTGAAGGGAAGGTTTCAATTAAAGGAAAATAAAGTAAATACAACAAAACAAGAGAAATCTCTTCACTTTTTGAAAATTGGATTTGCTTGAAACTATTTGAGACACAGTTTCAAGGCAATGATATGCTCATTCTTCCAATAAATGAATTATTTGCGACATGGATCTACATAAACCTTCTTTGAACTTCATATAATCTCACGGTTGCAGTGCATTAATAGGGTCATCTTGTGTCGTTCCAAGAACCTGCTACTCCTTAAATAAAGCCATTCATGTTGACTACATATGCCTTGTGTATCAAGATTTGGAGTGGTTGCTATTTTGCAGTTTATTATGCCTATTTCAGGATTCATTTTAATAATTTGAACTGTTTATTTTTTTTTAAATATTGGGTAGGCTATGTGTCAAATCCTATGTACCAAATCACATTTGTACCAAATCCTATGTGTCATAGTGCTTGCTTTTGTTGGATAACCTCTGTTCAGTAAGTATTGTCCATTTGGCCTAGCAGGTGCAACTTCGGATTTAGATGTGTGCTCCTTTTAGGTGTTAGGTACAACTCCCATTAAGAGCAATCCGCTTATTGGGGCCATGCTATAGACACCCCATTTTTGATCGCCTTTAAGACTTGGCCACCTCAAGACACCTCATTTTTTACCGCCCTTAAGACTTGGGCGCCTCAAGTTAATTACTCGATGAGGAAAGTTATGCTGTACAAATGTTCGATTTCTTTAGCAAGAACAGCTTCTAAACCCCAACCTTACACCCTATTTTGGACAAAAACTATTTTAGACCTTAAAACCCTCTCTTTCAAAATATTTTTGAAAATGTTTTTACGATGTTCTAAGACTCGCATTTCGTTTAAAATATTACACTTTTTGGTAAACCGAGTAAGGACAAAGTGGAAATAAAATGGAAGAGAGGTGAACTCTTTTAAAAAAAATCTTTAAAACATCTTATTTGCAAGTTTGGAGTTGAAGAAAATCGGAGGAGAAGGAAGAAAACTAGTTAGGGAAGAAGTTAGGCATCAATCCGTTAGGACAAAACTGAGCATCCTTCACTAAAATAGGCATATCTCTTTGTACACTTAAAATTTAGGTGTGAGTCCACTACCATTGGAAATTAGACTTCTGGGGCTTCAATTTAGACTCAAGAATGACCTAAAATCGAGTCCAGATGAAGGATATATGCCTATTTGAAATCGAGCCTGGAAGCAGATTTTTGCCTGCCGGCCACTTGTGTAAAAAAAGCCAATTTTTTTTGCAAATATTTGTTGCCAGTTGTTCCCACACTACACCAGCTGTTCCTATACAGATATTTCTGAGATAGAAACATGGTTTTCTATATATGGAGGACCTCCCCTCTTGCTTTCAAGAATAGAAAAATTTATGAGTGAGAAAATATTTTTGGAGAGCAAAATCTTGGAAAAATTCTCTTTCTCTATTGCAACTTCTATAGCCTTTGCCTAAACACTCTAAACCAAACCTAGAGAGCTTCTTGCTAAGGTGATTGGAGCTTGAATTTGAGCTCTTGAGACACTTGAGAGTGTGAAATTGGTGGTTTGTAACTCAAAAAAGCATTCCTCTTCAAGAGGTATACCTTCTAGTTCTTTTGTACCATCTTTACACTACTTGTTTTCCATCTTTTCTTGTTGTTTTTGAGCTATTTATTCCCTGTCTTTTTGGGCTGAAACTTGTGGTTTAAGGCCATTAAAGGTAGAGGGGTTGACAACCCTTCTTTGAACCTTGATTCTAAGGCCTTTGCCCTTGTGTTTCCCACCGTCTCATCAACTTTTTTTGAGCCTTTTACCACTAATTTTCAGAGGCTTTTCAGAGGCAAAAATCATGTTTTGAAATCCCAAAAATGGAGGGGTTAGCCTCCCCTCCTTGTGCTTGCTTACTAGCTTAACTTACTCCATATTTTAGCTTATTGTTTTAGCTATTTTTGTCTTCATTCCAGCACTTTTTTGGACTATTTTAGGACTGTTTTTAGTTGTTCATTACATTTAAGTTTTTATATAGCACGCTTGTAGTGTAATGGTCCTCATAGGTTTGGTGGTTTAGGCCTTAGCCACTAACCTATTTAAGTTGATAGTGTTTATTTCTTACTTTCCATACTTGTATTCATATCTAATCACCTCTATAACCTCCCTCATTTCTTGGCTTTTTCTTTGTTTTGAAAGTTGTTTCAAACTAATTGCTTGTTTAAGCTTGAGATTAACATAGTTGTGCTTAATGGTTCAATCCCTTTGGGGGTTCATTACCAACGGCATGATATCTCTCTTATGCCTAAAACAACTCTTGGTTTGGTACTCCTTTCCATTAGAGGACTTAATCTTCACTTTTGGACCTAATGAACTAAGGAATGGATGATAATTAAAACGAAGTAATAAATTGGGACTAAAAGTGGTGCAAGATAAAATCTACTTGGGTTCAATTTGACGTTAATTGAATCCATTGAGCCTTGAGTTGTTTCATACTCGTTAGTGATGTAAACGTTTCAAGAGTCAATGTCAACCTTTTCCCTTGATCAATCCATGATAGAGAGGAGGTTTTTGTTGGTCATTTGTTATGCATTTATTGAATTGTGTCCCTTGGTTCCTAAGTCATCATGCAATGTGATTGCACCGATTGGTGATTTGTGAGTCAAGCCTACTCCTTCTTTGACCTATTTGATGATAAGGAGAGGTAGGGTGGACAAACATCCCCTAAGAATGCTCTGGTTTGTGCTCTGTTACTGTAGGAGAACACCAACATTTGTGGCCGACAGGCCACTATTTTTGGACGGCAACCCACTATTAGTGGCCTGCCGGCAACTACTTTTGGGCTACCGGCCACTTTTTCAAGGCAGGCAGTGTCCTTTTTCCAACAGAGCAGAGTAGAAGTTGAGGTGAAAAAAATAGGGCATTTTTCCAACTGTGACTGTGCAACAAAGGCATTCCAGTAGCAAAATAGAGAGCATTATCGGGTGGAAATCCGCATCCATGCATGAGCCCTCCCTCGATCCTTGGGATTTGTGAAGAGATGTTGTAATAATATTAGTTTTATGCTTGGAGTAAAAAGCTTGTAACTAGTTAGTTAGAATAGCTATGTGTTGTACTTATTTTAATTAGCTAGAATAGTTAATTAAATTTTGTTGTTATATTAAGTAGTTTAGCTAATTTATTTCATTTAGGTTCGTAATAGTTAATTAATTATGTAATTAATTAGCTAGGTTATTTAGTTGGACCCTCTTGTGCGAGGGCCAAATATGTAATAATGTGTATGTCTTCCAACTCCACGTCTTTTTCCCTTTTATTTACTTGCTTATAAGGGGTAGTTTAGGACATCATGTTTCTTTTAGCATACTCCATGTTTGCATCCACTTGTCTTGCATGCATCGAGACTCGGTTCATCATTCTAATAAAGCATTGTCATTTAAATACTTCTTTGAAAAGGTGTTTAAACCACATGCTATCAAATTAATTCACATGTCATAATTAGTAGCCAAGCGTATTAGTTGCATATCGCATGTGTTGCATTAGTCATATTGCATTAGTTAGGAGCATGCATATTTTCTAACTCTTTTGTTTTTGTTGGCTCGCCTCGGAGTACTAGGTGAGCATTTTATTGCTTCAGCATATCGCATGCGTGTGATTGTTGCCCTGTCTAGCATGTTTGCCATGAGGCTAAGTGCTTAATTGATATACTAGCTTGAATACCTGTGGATGAAAGCTAATTGCTTGAATTGGAATAATTTGAGCAATGTACATATGCGATCACTTTTTCAAGTGGCACATACTTGAAACAATTTTCAAAACAAATATGAATCAAATGTTTCAATTTTTGCAAATTAGTCTATACTTGTGTGCAATACATAGTAATGCTAGCTTAATAATCGAAACAAGAGCATATAATGTAAATAAGAATCACATCATAATTAGTAGAGGCCGATCTTTGATCGGGCGAGCGAGGATGCTCAATTCATGACCTTTCCCTCTCATACCTGAGTTCTCGAGCTAAGACAATCTTGGTGATGACGGACACGTGACCCTTGGCACGAGTTATGGGTTTTCTAAATTTCCTAAAAATATTTAGATAGCGACTCTGTATCTGGAAAAACACTATATATTTGGCATTTTTTATTCAAAATCGATTTTTCAAAAGATTTGCCGGATTTGGACTCTTTAGTGATTATCTATTTCACATTGCACTTGTGAGATCAGATTCAGAACCGCAGGAGTCTGAACTGCAGGGCTAGTTATATCCGAAAAGAGCACGAAAAGTCGAGCTACATATGCCAGTGAGTTTTGTCCAAAATTTGCCCAATCTGCGTAGAAGTGGCGCTTTACGTGGATATCAGAATTAATCGAGATGTACGTAAACTGGCTCGGACATCCGACCATAAAAATAAAAAAATAAAAATTCATGTGTTTTTTTTTCTTTTTATGAACTTTTTCTTATATATTTTAGTTATTTATATATATATATATATATATATATTAATTGCATCTAATTTAGATGTATTTAAAAAATTAATTGCATCTAATTTAAATGTATTTAAAAAGTTAAATATTTGTTAAATTTTTTTTAAGACAAAATAAAAAATATTAAAGGTAAACTAGTAAAATATATATATATTTTTTCCATGTGAAACTTTAATTGCATTGACATGAACTTTCTCATATGAAATTATTATACTAAAAAAGTAGTGTTTATTTTAAAATTGAGAAAATTACTTGACACTGAGAAATTATTCTTAGACAGTGGAAAATCTTTCAAAATTATTATTAAGGATTTGTTTAGGATGTGGTTGGCTTTTTGATTTTTTAACTTTTTGATTATTTTAGTTTGGGATTAAAAATCTCGTTTGAGATAGATTTTTTTGATTTTTTTAACTTTTATGAGAGAAAAAATAAAATGATTATGATTTGAATATAACATTTTATCTTATTAACCTAAAAAATTGTTTTATCTTTTTGTGACTATATTTTAATTAAAAAAATCTTATTTTAGCTTATGCCAAACAAAAGGTTAAATCATTATATTTTTTAGTGAAGTGTCCAATATATCCTTTTCCCCAATCTTTTCCCGTTCAGCCTTCTTTCAATCACGTCTCTCTCTCTCTCTCACACTCTCTCTCTCTTTCTCTCGTGATTTCTCCTGCCAAGCCAACTTACACAAACTTTAATAATAAGAAAAAATTAGTAAGATATCATTTTTCAACTTTAAATAGTAGAAAAGAATCAATATATATTTTTTTATTAGTTAAGATTTTTTGGTGAAATTTCTTTGTGATTATATTAGAGAAATTTAAAAAATTCTCTCTAAAATTAAAGAAATTTCTCTGTGACAATTGAATTATTTTTGTATCATGACAAAATTTATATGTCGAATTTTGTCTGTAAAAATGTTGAGGGACCCCAACTACTATGAAAATATTGTATATTATTTATCTTACAAAATTTTAATATCAAAGACCTTAAAAAAAAATTCTCCCTTAAATGTTTTGTCCGTGTTTGGAAAAACCTAAAAAAGCGATCTCTTTTTTTGAATTTTACTTTAAAATTATGTCAATTTTTTAATTTTCTAATCCATTTTGTGTAGATAAATTTAAAAAGTAAAAAAATAATAATACTTAAAAATTAAAAAAACCAAAATAAGCCAAAAAAGTCCATTATTTTTTTTTACTTATTTTGTCTTTTTTGGACTTCTTTTGAAAATTTTGATTTTTTTTTTTTAATTTACTAATTCCTCTTATCAAGTTAAATCTAAAAGTCTAAAATTTAAAAAATAAATAAAAATAAAATAAAATAAACCGAGCCTTGATTAAAGTGGAGTCGCCTCTATACGCGAGGATGAGTCAATTGGCAATTCTTCAATTTTGAAGCTTTGTGCAGAGATATCCATGGAAAAATTATGGGTGGTGTTACATGCACCAATTAGTGTATTGACACTAGTTATGATATTATTATTAATCTCACTCATTAATCACATTACAAATACTAAAAACCTTTTAAATTATGTCACATTATCAATTGATACACTAGTTAATAAACTAATTAGTACATATAGCATTATTCAAAAATTATACGGCATTGTTGGTAGATCGTTACATGGTGTTTCAACTTAATATTATTAGTTATAATTATAAAATTTAATATTTTTTTATTAAGATATTGAGATAAATTGATTAGTGTCAAAAAATGGTGTGGAGCATTATTCTCCTAAACCACCAACCTACCTCTTGATATCCATGTTACTGCTGCTGGTACAATGATTCATTGCAACATAATTGATTGAAACCGCATCTGAATATGTTTTCCTTTTCCGATGTACCAAAAAAAGAAACCAGTAGGACCAGGGAATTTAATTTGATTGCGAAAACTGAAGAAATTTGTCTAGTTGTGCACTCCTTTATTTGCCTTGAACCTTCCCTTCGGTTTCCTCTAGTGAATGGTAAGTAGACTTTCCAAGGACTAGCACCTTCCCTTCGGTTTATTTAAGCAGCTTTTCTGGTTGAGCTCTGAACATGAGAAAGGGATAGCTTACACAAGTGAAATAGTGGAAGGGGAAAAGAGAGCTAGAGAGTGAGAAAAAAAAAATGGAGAATGAATAGCATCAAGCCATTACTATAGAGGAATCCAATCGCAACATAGAAATGTCGGTTCGCTCTACCAATGAAATAAAGGAATCTAGTGACGATGCATGTGTCATTCTTGTTGGGTATACCTCCTTATTGGAGTGTGGGACCCAATTGATTTTGAAAAAAGAGTTTAATTTAGTTTAGTATTAATTATAATAGATTTTTATATATTATATTTAATTTGTGGAGACCCAATCCAATTTGGAAACAACTAAGGTTTAATAATAAACCTTAGATTCACAATATTTTAGGGTTTGGTCTTTTTGCTCATCCCAAGGTGAAGAGAACGGCTGCTACACATACTCCACTTTGGTGAAATCAATTATTTGGGTGTGTGAACAGTGGAATTAATTTGGGTGGTTCTTCGCTTCATTTTCGGTGTTGATTTGGTTCGTTATTTTGGATCTTCTACAATTTTGGTTATGAAGATTTTGGTTCATCTATTTGGTGAGGTCTTTCCTCTTGTTTATTTGTAATTATTTGGAATTCACCTAAGGGTGGTTTTGTGAGACCATTAGTGTCTCGTTTGTAATCGTTTGGAACTTATTTGGTTGATAGTGGAATCGGATTTCGATCCCGTGAACGTACCTCACATTGAGGGAACCACGTAAAAATTCTTGTATTGCTTCTGATTTAATTTTTCCGCATTAGTTTTTATTCCCATTGATTGATTTACTTGTGGGGAATCACATATTTTCCCTAACAACTGGTATCAGAGCTTGCAGTTTATTTGGGTATATTTATTTGTGTAAATCAATGGAGGGAACTGTGGGTCGTATGTCTAGCTTCAATGAAAGCAATTGGGTAACTTGAAAAACTAAAAAGAAGCAAGAAGACACAACGGCAGTTACTACCGATGATCTCATGGTCGTTTGTGAAGATGATTGTATCAATTTTGTGGGCCAAGAGAGCAATTGGGTGATTGATTCCGGTGCTTCTTTTCATGTGACTTCTCGAGTTGATTTCTTCACTACCTACACCAAAGGAGATTATGGTTCTGTTCGAATGGGTAATGAAGGTTTGTCCAAGATTATTGGCATGGGTGATGTTTGCTTGGAAACAAATTTGGGCTGCAAGTTGTTGCTTAAAGATGTGAGGCATGTTCCCGACATTCGACTCAATTTGATCTCTACTAGGAACCTTGATGATGAAGGCTTCAACAACAAATTTGGTGATGGAATATGGAAGCTCACAAAGGGTTCTTTGGTGGTGGCTAAGTGCAAGAAGACTCATACACTTTATTCGATGCACGGAAAAATTTGTAAAGGTGTTGTCAATGCACTTGAAGATGATACTTCTACCGAATTGTGGCACAAGCGGCTTGGCCACATGAGTGAAAAGGGGCGCAAGTATTGTTCAAGAAAGAGCTTCTCCCCGGTTTGAAAGGTACACATCTCAAAACTTGTGTTCATTGTTTGGCTTCTAGAAAAGAAAATGTTTTGGAGTTGATTCATTCGGATGTTTGTGGTCCTTTAAAAGTTAGAACACATGGTGGTGCACTTTATTTTGTTACTTTCATTGATGATTATTCAAGGAAAGTTTGGGCTTTTTTACTAAAAACTAAAGATCAAGTTCTAGAAGTATTTAAGCATTTTCAGGCCATGGTTGAAAAAGAAACAGGGCAGAAATTGAAGTGCATCCGATCAGACAATGGTGGCGAATACATTGGGCCATTTGATGAGTATTGTCGCAGCCAAGGTGTTCGGCATCAAAAGACAGTTAAGAAGACTCCTCAACAAAATGAAGTTGCCGAGAGGATGAACCGCACCATTGTGGAAAGAACAAGGTGTTTGCTTTCACAAGCTAAATTGCCAAGATCCTGTTGGGGTGAGGCATTGAAGACAGTGGTTGACGTGATCAATTTGTCTCCTTCCTATCCATTGAATGGTGATGTTCCAGAAAGAGTTTGGACCGGCAAAGATGTGTCTTATGAGCACTTGAAAGTGTTTGGTTGCCGAGCTTTTGTTCACATTCCAAAAGATGAGAGGTCCAAGCTTGATAGAAAGTCAAGACAATGTATTTTTCTTGGCTATGGGCGTGATGAATTTGGGTACAGATTGTGGGATCCGGTCGACAAGAAAGTCATTCGAAGCCGTGATGTTGTATTTGTTGAAGACCAAACAATTGAAGACTTTGGCAAAGGTGATCAACCGGAGCCAAAAACTAGTGATCTCATTGACATGGATCCATCTCCTTCATCTTCAGTTGATGATGAAAATGGGGGAGATGTGCAGCCACCTATTGAAGAAGTAGAGGATGATGCTAATCCTAATAAAGTTGAGCCAGAAATTGAGGAAGAGCATCCAACTCAAGAACTGCCACCACAACTTGAGTTAAGAAAATCTACAAGGGACCGACAACTTTCAAGAAAGTATCCTCCCAATGAATTTGTGTTGATTTCTGATCAAAGGGAAGCGGAGAGCTACCAAGAAGCAATTGAGCATGCAAAGAAAGGTGATTGGAAAAAGGCCATGGAAGAGGAGATGAATTCCTCACTTGAAAACCAGACTTATGATTTAGTGAAGTTGCCTAAAAGGAGGAAAATTATGAAAAATAAGTGGGTTTTCAAATTGAAGAATGATGGCAAGAATCTGAGGTACAAGGCACGTCTTGTTGTGAAAGGCTTTGGGCAAAAGAAAGGTATTGACTTTGATGAAATCTTCTCACCAGTTGTAAAGATGTCTTCTATTCGGGTTGTACTTGGCATGGCTGCAAGTATGAACCTTGAAGTTGAGCAACTTGATGTGAAAACCGCATTTCTGCATGGTGACCTTGAAGAAGAAATTTACATGGAGCAACCGGAAGGCTTTGTGGAAAAAGGGAAAGATAAATTTGTTTGCAAATTGAAGAAAAGTTTGTATGGCCTCAAGCAAGCCCCGCGACAATGGTACAAAAAATTTGACTCTTTCATGATGAATAATGGTTTTACTAAAACCACTTCGGACCATTGTGTGTTTGTGAAAAATTTTCTGGATGGCAAATTTATTATTCTTTTGCTTTATGTTGATGACATGTTAATTGTGGGTTAAGATTCTACCATGATTAACAAGTTAAAATTGGAGTTGAGCAAATCTTTTTCTATGAAAGATTTGGGACCGACAAAGCAAATACTTGGTATGAAAATTGTTCGTGATCGCAAAGAGGGGCTGATTTGGTTGTCTCAAGAAAGCTACATTGAGAAAGTTCTTGAGAGGTTTTTATTTTTAAATTAATCAAAACTATTTTACTTTTTAAAAAGCCTTTACTTTTTCTATCTAATTTCACTTTTAATTCATCCAACGATTAGCATTTATCTTATCCAATAATTCACCCAAACTATCCATTTTCATGTATGGTGTGTTCTGATGTGATGTGATCAGTGGGTGAAAAAGCCATGGTAAGAATAGAAGCGCATAGTTTGGGTGTTTTTGTTTTGGTTTGTGTGGAAAAGAAGAGTGCAGTAGCAGCATCGGTGTATGTGCTTTATTGTGATAGTCAAAGTGCTATTCACTTGAGTAAAAATTCTACTTTTCATTTGAGATCGAAACACATTGATGTGAGATACCATTGGATTCGTGATGTGTTAGATTCGAAATTGTTGCAACTCGAAAAGGTTCACACGGATGATAATATTTCGGATATGTTGACAAAGACTTTGTCGAGGGACAAACATTTGAAGTGTCGAACTTTGGCGGGGATGGTTGATCTCTCCACCTAAGTCGGTAGGGGGAGAATTGTTGGGTATACCTCCTTATTGGAGTGTGGGACCCAATTAGTTTTGGAAAAAGAGTTTAATTTGGTTTAGTATTAATTATAATATATTTTTATTTATTATATTTAATTTGTGGAGACCCAATCCAATTTGGAAACAACTAAGGTTTGATAATAAACCTTAGATTCACAACATTTTGGGGTTTGGTTTTTTTGCTTATCCCAAGGTGAAGAGAACGGCTGCTACACATACTCCACTTTGGTGAAATCAATTATTTGGGTGTGTGAACAGTGGAATTAATTTGGGTGGTTCTTCACTTCGTTTTCGATGTTGATTTGGTTCGTTATTTTGGATCTTCTACAATTTTGGTTCTGAAGATTTTGGTTCATCTATTTGGTGAGGTCTTTCCTCTTTGTTTATTTGTGATTATTTGGAATTCACCTAAGGGTGGTTTTGTGAGACCATTAGTGTCTCGTTTGTAATCGTTTGGAACTTATTTGGTTGATAGTGGAATCGGATTTCGATCCCGTGGACGTACCTCACATTGAGGGAACCACGTAAAAATTCTTGTGTTGCTTCTGATTTAATTTTTCCGCATTAGTTTTTATTCCCATTGATTGATTTACTTGTGGGGAATCACATATTTTCCCTAACAATTCTCATATAGAGGCGCTTGGAAGAAAATAGAAGAGAAGGAGCTCAAAGCATAACGGAAAGGGTCTCCACTTCTATATGCAGAGTCCCTCAAAACCTTGCAAGAATCATTAGAAGGGCCACTGAGCCAGAAAATGTGTCGATAGGCCCTTATCACGGTGACAAAGATGAGGTACTTGAATTACAAAGTTACAAATGGCAGTTTCTTCATTCGCTACTTTCTCGAATGAAACAACCGAAGAATTCTTTACGGCTCATGACGCTAGCCATGAAAGAATTAGAAGGTCAAGGCAAGGGCACAATACTCAGAGCTGATTCAGATGTCAAGTGACGATTTCATTGGGATGATGCTACTTGATGGTTTCTTTATCATTGAGCTCTTCCAACAAGTTTGCCGGAGTGAAGATTCTGCGAATGTCAATAGCCTAATGCTCATGAAGCCATGGTTAATGCCGATTCTCATTAGAGACCTCTTAAAGCTTGAAAACCAAATTCCCCTCTTCGTTCTTTTGAAGTTATTCAGTCTCTCCAATTGCAATACAAGTGAACACTTTGTTTGGCAAGCCCTACAGTTTTTTAATCTTGCCCTACCGAGGTCCCTTGAATCATTCAAGGGACAATGATGACTTTACCTTTATGAAGAATGCAGTCATCTACTTGACTTGTTTTATACTAGCTACTGCGTCCCAAAAATACAGCAAGCCGGGTTTAGGGAAACCTGGTTAAGTTACCACGGCTCAAGCTACCCGTCAACAAGAAGATTGCTCCCCTGCTTAAGATACCTCAGCAAGTTAACCAACCTCTGCAAAAGAAGATCACCTGGATTACCAAGGCATCGTCCATTATCAGATCAGTCAATACCATGTGTGACACGACTCCAACATGCTGGGGTCAAGTTTAGGCCACAAAAAGACGATAATTTCTTGGACATAAATTTCCACAAAAGGGTGCTAGAAATCCCACCCATGACCATCAATGATTTCACCAGCACTGTCCTAATTAACTGTGTTGCCTATGAACAATGCTACCCACGGCCCTACTCGAAACGCTTTTCTGAATATATTGCCTTCATGAGTTATCTCATCAACTCAAGTAGAGACGTTACATTCCTTTGTGAGGACGGAATTATCTCAAATTTCTCCTACAATGATAATCATGTTGCTAATCTTTTCAAGATGTTTGGAGAGCATGTTGTGTTCAACATTAGAGAGTGTTACCTAAAAGACGAATTCAGACAAGTGGAGGCCTACTATAATAGCAACTGGGCAACTTTGAGGCGCACATATTTTAGCAGACCGTGGTCAACCATCTCAGTCATCTCAGCCTCTGCTCTGCTGGCGCTAACAGCGATATAGACAATCACAGCCATTTTGAGCTACAAGGTCCACCATAGCTAATGCTTCTGGACTGTTATGCTGATCAGAATTAACTGTATAAAAGGTGAATGTTTATCCCATTCATATATCTTTATGCATATTATTAAGTTTGAGTTGTCCCAAGAAATCTCCTATGACGCTTTTCTCTTCTTTTTCTAATCCTTCTATGTTAACTTGTCTGCCTATTTTGTTTGGTGTCTCATCTTTTCCTTTAAAATGGAATAAATTATATAGCATAGATGTGGGTACATATACACACATCCATGATGGCTTACACACTTGCTAGTATAATAGTGATACCATGTGGCAATATCATCTATAATAAGGTTGAAATCTTTCATTCATGATTGGATGAGTTGTATTCAAGAGATGTCTATCCAATTTCATTTTAGATTTTTTATTGGGGTGTCACTATTGCACTCAATTTTTGTTCTTGACTCGCACGTACTTTCTATTACATGTGAATTTTTCATTAATTCTATTAATGTATCATATTAATGTATAAAAAGTATTTTTATTTGGTCCCTCAACCTAACTCGTGCTTAAATTGTGTTAACTCCAATTTGAATTATTTAGGAATAAAATGCTATTAAAAATATATATTATATTTTTAGCCTCTACAATATGTAATTTATAATATTTAAATTGTGTGAATTTATTTTCTAATGTGTAAAAAGTGTTTCAATTAAATCTCATAATCTAATTCACTCTCTCTCCTAAACCATGAGTAAATCATGAAAACTATAAATACACATCATAATAAATATAAAAAGAAAAATGACATCTTTGAAAAATATTAATCTTGCCATCTGAAAAATCTATAAATCTCCTAGATGTTGATTTGTGATTATGTATCAATTTTAAGCAGAATATAACAATCCCAATCAAACAATCAAGACAAAGAGACACAACGATTTTACGTGGAAAAAACCACAATTGGACACCTCCAACTGTGATAAAAAAAACCACGGGCAACAGCCACAAAACAATCCACTAAGAAGATTTAAAGGAATTACACAGGTATACTCTCAATTACCTAGCGAATCCACGCCTAATTGAACCAACCTCTATGTGCCTCTTCCAACCCGTCTTCACCTCGGAATTGTCTTTACGATGAGCCACCCCGGAATCCACCAAAGCTTCAGGCTCGAATTCTTCAGAATCCACCGAAGAACAACTCTCTCTTTTGTATAGCAAACAAAGCCTTTGATGTACTCTCTTTAAACCATGAGTTGAATACTCAATAAAACATCAAAGAAAAACTAAAAATATCCCCAGATATAAACCTTAAGAGCCAAAAAGAAGATCTGGAGGATTTCAGGAGTAGTCTAGTTTTTGGGAGAAAACCAACTACTTATAGAAAACCAAAAAGTAATCCTAGAATTCCTTTGATGTACTCTCTTTAAACCATGAGTTGAATACTCAATAAAACATCAAAGAAAAACTAAAAATATCCCCAGATATAAACCTTAAGAACCAAAAAGAAGATCTGGAGGATTTTAGGAGTAGTCTAGTTTTTGGGAGAAAACCAACTACTTATAGAAAACCAAAAAGTAATCCTAGAATTGGATGAAAACCCAATCCTTATTGAAATCCGGAAAACTGTGTTCGCGCGGTCCGCTCGAGCGCCCAACATCCCGCTCGAGTGTCTTCAGTAAAATCTGCGTGTGATATAACAGAGGTCCGCTCGAGCTCCAGAGAGCCCGCTCGAGCGCGAAATCACACAGCTCAGTACTTTTACAGGCGACAAAAACTTCTGGAACCAGGGATTCTCCGCTCGAGCGGGGGAATGTCCGCTCGAGCGGACAGGCAACTTGGAATGCATTTTTGCATTTTGCTTCGGATAGGCAGCTCGATCCTCGTCATAATCAGCGAAGTGGTAATCTTGAAAGCATTAGCATCACAAACTTCTCTGAAAGGCACAATTCGAGTTGGATTTGCATCTAAACACTCATAGCCTCACTGAAATAAAAGTGCGAAAATAAATACAACTGAAAGGAGTTTTGTAAAACGGGATTACCAAAAATAAAACCTAACACCATCCAACATGTATATAAGTGTTAATTATGCATCAAAATATACTAATTGAATGTGGACATTTAAATTCAAGCAACACTTAAAAGGGTTTTATTGTAAAGTGACTAAAATCCAAAAAATCACACACATAGGAAAAAGGAAAGTAAAAAAGCCAAAAATTTAACCCCAATAACAAAGGATTACGTCATACAAGACAATTAATTTTTTTTCCTCATAATTATCCATTCAACTAAAAACACTTCCAAATACATTAACTTCTTTACCTCATAAAAAACTAAAAAAACTAAATTCCAATCAGAGCCTTGTTGTACCATCTTAGAGGGAAATGATTATCTCTTTAAAGAGTGGCCTACATGGAGCATATGGCCGGGTCATTTTCTTTAAGCATAAAATGTCGAACTTGGTTCAATAAGTTGTATGTACAGCCAACAAGTTTTTCCATCCAGATTCACTATATGCATATGTTTACTTTTCTAATGATTTCCTCAAATTATATGATCATTGCACTTCTAGCTAGTTAGTTAGTATTTTTTATTTTCTTTTCTTAAAACAGGCTACTAACTCACACAATATAGAAAGTTAATAAAACCTACTTAACAGCCAATTACCAATATATTAAGTCCAAACACAAGCCTAACAACCACTTCACTACTATTACACACAACCTCTATAATGAGAGAGAAATAACACCATCTCAAATCCTCTCTACAGGAGTTAAATTTGAAATTACACACCACAAAGAGTATTACACAACCACTATGCTAGATGTATTAAAAAAAAATCATAACCACTGGGGTTTGGGATAAGCAGTATTGGTTCTCATTTACATTCTTTGATATAGCATTGGAGTCAAGAAGATCAGATTAGATTTATGATCCACCAATAAAAAGCCTGTTGAACGTTGAACCCAAGTTAGGGGATTCTATTTACACCCAAAAAATTATTAAATACTTTCAATTTCTGAGTACTCCTTATTCAATTATTTAAAATTTTATATAACTCTCACTACACCCTATTATTTTTCCCAAATTACTCTAAAGGTAAACCCAAATAATAAATAATAAACAAATTAAAAAAACTAAAGGCAAACGCTATAATCAGAGACACCATCGACAAACCTCTCGTCCTTCACTTCGGTAGATCTTTTGATCCCCTTTGTCTCTAGCTCGACGACATCGTACGTCTAGGGTTTTCCTTTCTCTCTTCTCTGTTGTTTAAATTGCTTTCTGAGATAAATAATGACTTATATGTTGATGGAAGACCTAATTTGAATTGCAAACGCACCCAATAAAAAAAATTTTAAAAAAGAGGATCAATTTTGTTTATATCGCAAAATTATCATCTAATCATGAAGCAATACAGTTTGCTTCCATAAATCAAAACTTTAAAAAAAAAAAAAAATTGCTTTGAACATTGCTAAAATGACTAAGCACTTGTTTGCATAACATATTGCCTTGCCTCTGCTTTTTTGTATCTCTTTCTTCTCTTATTGTTTTGCTATTCCAATTTGTTGATTATTATGTGTTTGATAAAATACTTGAATGGGAAATGCTCCGCTGCCTTGCTTGGCTTACCTCTTTTATTAAATTTTTTTTCTATATTTTTTTACAAATATTATACTTTTTAAGTGTATGTGCATATAATGGTGAGTTTTAATAGGGTGGATTGAAGTTTTGGAGGAAAGAAAAAGAAGAAGAAATAACTTTAATCTTTTGGGAAAGAAAACATAGAGATTTGAATAAAAATAATTTATTAGGATGTACCATGAGCAAAAAAAATTTATTTTAGGGTTAAATATTTGTTGTCCTCATTAATAAATCCACATTAGGATAAAAATTAAAATTTATGAATTTAAATTGGACGTACTGAAATATATTTTGGGTTCAAATCTCCTCCAAGTTAGACATAGCTGGCCCAAATTTTAAACTAGAGCCTCCGTTTGGAAAGTGGGTGGACTTTTTGGCTTTTTTGGCTATTTTAGCCTAAGGCTAAAAAGCCTAGTTTGGGAAGGAGTTTTGGCTTTTTTAGCTTTTCTGACTTTTTTATGAGAGAAAAAATGTAATGGTTATAGATTGAATGTGATGTTTTATCTTATTGGACTCAAAAGACTATTTTCTTTTTGTGGCAATTATTATCAAACACCACTTTTACTTTGCCTTGAAACCTTTCCCCTCAGTTTCCTAGTGAATAGCTGGTGGGTAAGTCCACTTCAAGGACCTTGCACCCAAAAAAATATTTATAAATTTGACATCAGTTGTTGAAACCTAATCTCAAGTAATATCTGGGATGCTTCTAAAAATATAAAAATTAAAAATTAATTTTTGGGAAATTTCCAGAACATGAACAGATTTTTGTTGTGTTCTTTCTTTGCCTTGAAACCTTCACTTCAGTTTCATAGTAAAAGCTGGTGAGGTGACGATAACCCCAAGAAAACACCTTTTATTTAACAAGCTTTCTATCTGAGCAATGAACATGAGAAAGGTCTCACTCCACCTTCAGCATGCATATGTGAAATAGTGGAAAGAGAGCAAAAACAAAAACTAAACAAACAAATGGAGAATGGAGAGCACCAAGCCATTACAATAGTGGAATCAGATAACAACCAAGAATTGCCAGTTCGCTCTACCAATGAAACAGAAGAATCCACTAACGTTGCATCTATCATTCACATGCAGAGGCGCTTCAACGAAATTAGAAGAGAAGGAATCCAAAACTTAAAAGAAAGACAAAATGCTTTCATATGCAAAGTCCCTCAAAGCCTCGTAGAAATCGGCAATCCTAGGGACATTGAGCCAGAAATTATGTCAATAGGCCCTTATCACCACAGCAAAGATAGGGTCTTAGAATTTGAAAGTTACAAATGGCAGTTTCTTCATTCCTTGCTTTCCCGAACAAATCAACCGCATGTTGTGCACCAAAGGCAGGCCATGAAAAAATTAGAGAGAGAGGCAAGAACATGGTACTCAGAGCTCATTGAGATATCAAGTGAGCAATTCATTGAGATGATGATGCTTGATGGTTGCTTTATCATTGAACTCTTCCAACAAGTTTCTGAGAGTGAAGACTCTGTAAATGCCAACAGCCTATTGTTCAGAAAGACATGGTTAATTCCGATTCTCATTAGAGACCTCCTGAAGCTTGAAAACCAACTTCCCTTCTTCGTTCTTGAGAGGTTATTCAATCTCTCCATTGGCAATACCAGTGACCTCTTAAGTTTGCAAGCCTTAAAGTTCTTTAATCTTGCCCTGCCAAGGTCCCTTGAATTACTAAAGAACATAAAATTTCACAATCTAGCCAAGAATCACCTACTTGACTCGTTTCACTCAAGCTATCTCCCCTGCTCAATCTCACCCTGCAACTCCGGCGACTTCCAAATAAGAATATTACTGAATTCAATCAACCTCTGCACATCATCACATGGTTCACAAGAGTATCACCCATTGTTCAATCAGTCAATGCCATGTGTGACACGGCTCCGGCTTGCTGGGATCAAGTTTAGGCCACAAAAAATTATTGATGGTAGCTTCTTGGACATAAATTTCCACAAAGGGGTGCTGGAAATCCCACCAATAACCATCAATGACTTCACCAGCACCATCCTTATCAACTGTGTTGCCTTGGAACAAAGCAGCCCACAAGGTTCCACTACGTACTTTTCTGAATACATTGCCTTCATGAGTTGTCTCATCAACTCGGGCAGAGATGTTACATTCCTTTGTGACGATGGAATTATCACAAATTTCTCCTACAATGATCTACAAGTAGCTCATCTTTTCAGGAAATTAGGAGATAAAGTTGTTTTCAACATTAGGGGGTGTTACCTCTCTAAGCAATTTAGAGAAGTGGAGGCCTACTATCAGGCCCGGTCATGAGATTTCCGGGTCCCAAAGTAGATAATCAACTAATAAATTTCTGGGACCCTCCACATTTTTTTTTCATTGAATGAAAAAAAAAAATTGAAGGTAAAGGACAAGATTTGAGTCAAAATCACAAAAAATACTTAGCATTACAATACAACAACTAATAAGTATCGCTTGATTTTCGCTCTTCTTGCATTTTTAAAAGCAAATAAATTAATCAAACTTGCATAATCCAGTTTTTGTGCAAAATCATTTTCAATGGATAACAATGCTAATTATTTTAAATGGGCCTTTCAATTTTTAATGGGTCAATTTATTTTAAGTTAGTTTGGGCCTTCCTTAATTTTTTTTGAACTTAAAACATACCTAATATATTACACTAAATTATAATAGAAGGGGCCCATTTTTTGGATCTATTTTTAATGGATAACAATGCTAATTTTTTTGAATGGGCCTTTTAATTTTTTTATGGGTCAATTTATTTTAAGTTAATTTGGACTTTCTTTAAATTTTTTTTTTTAAAACTTAAAACATACCTAATATATTATACTAAACTATAATAGAAAGAGGCCATTTTTTTGGGTCTATTTTGAGAGGCCCTAGCCCATGGCTTGGTCGGCCTATGCCTAGGGCTGACCATGTCTACTATTGTCACGCCCCTAATCCAGGCATGACCGGTCGTGGCTCATAGGGACTAAGCCCAAGGCACATGTAAGCCATAAACATGAACCCAAAATCACAAAAAATAAATGCGGTATGTTTCAGGTAATTCAATCTTCTTCTTTACCTGTTAATTTCTCAATTTCTTCGTTTTTTTCCCCCTGAATCAAATCAATCTCTCTCTAGAAGATAGGCTATTTGAATGTCTGCCTGTGTATTTTGATTGTTTGGTTCAATTCTATAGAACAAAAAGGTAGGTATTTATGTATGAGTAACCTGATATATATGTATGTATGTATGTATGTATGTATGTATGTATTGTGGGGAATATGTATGCATATATTTCTATATATGCGAGTAATCATTGGTGGAGCTGCATAACCCCACTCAAAATTGGGATTTTTTTTTTCTTTAGATATGTATCTTTATGCAAAAGTTTAGGAGTTTCAAAAATTTAAGGCAGAGGAATAATTAGAAAAATTAAATTGGGGATATATATATATATATTTTTGTGATTGAATCTTGGATTTGTGGAGGGAAAAGGAAAGTGATTGGAAAAATGAATGAAAGATAAGATTAAAATAAAAGGAGCCGACTGTATGAACAGTGTCTAAAATTAAAAATTAAAACTGGGACCTTTGTTGTGTTGTTGTTGTTGGTGTTTTTTTTTCTTTTCTTTTTCCCCCCCCTTAATTATTACATAAACCATAATAATAGTTTGATTTTTAAATTTGACTTTGATAAAAGGAAAACCTTAATTGTAGTCATCTGGTTATGTGATGTATATGAGGCAACTAACATATTTAATTATTGTACTACTTTCGTTCTTTCTTTTGCCATTCAAGGTGAATCGCAATCTTTCATTTCCATCCATGTAGATATGTCCTGTTTATTTTTATTTTTTTTCATTTTGTATAAGAATTTCAAGTGGGCCTTACAATGTTGGGTGGTTACTCCAACGTTATGTAACATGTGTACGTAGTGTATTTGTTATGACAAAGATGAGTGTGACTTTCAAATGCTTTTTTTTACAATTATGCATGTCAAGAACATATCTATTTATATAGATGTGTTTTTTTGTTGGTGTCAACTTTCAAATGCTTTTTTTTTTTGTTATGCACATCAAGAATATTATATATATATATATATAGATGTGTTTATTATCAAAAAAATTAATCTTGAATTTGAAATGTTAGCATCTTGTGTGTTTGACTTCAATATAACTTCAAAAAGAAATACCATTTTAAATGAGCATAGCTATGGATACTCTGTTATTCTAATGCTTTTGGCTCCTTTATTTATCAAACAATTCATCTATTTTGTTGATTTTGGCCAAGGAGTTCAGAGATATATTATATTGTGGGTTGTTGGTCTCTACTCATCAATTGTTGTTCTTCACCCTATTGCTCACCATGTGTTTGACAAAATGTGCAAACAAAGTTTAGAATAACAGGAATAGAAAACCACAATACCTCTACAAATGAACCATACCATATGCACCAAAAGAGGGAAAACTATGAATAGAAACTAATCAAATGTTTTGATTTTAACATAGAAAAATTATCCTACTGGGTTGTCTATAGACAGCATAACAAAACATGTTTTTCAATTAATTTCAAAGCTTGAAACTTTTGCTGTGAAGTTTTTGTTTGTTTGTGTGTGAGGGGGGTGGGTATAGCACAGGGGTTACATCAAGTTAAAGCCTTCATATAATGAACCTTTTAATTATTGGACATTAAAAGGTCATTTCATTATCTTGTTGTTGTGTCCTTTGGTTTGGAGGGTATGGGCTGATTTTTTACTTTGGTGGGGGACACAATAGGTAATGCCTGCATCAGTCGAAGGAGTGTTATAGTGGTGGGTTGGTTTTATAAGTAAGGAAGTTTTTATTTTTATTTTTATTATTCATCATTAAAATTAATCCTGAAGCCACTTGGAGAGTAAACAAGGCAAACCATAGCTTGTGGGGTTCTACTCATAGCTTTATGTAAAACCATGCCTTGTGATCAATAATTCATTTTACCCTTTTTATTTCTTTTACAGGTTTCTTATTGTTGAACCTGACCCCGGTCATACAAAACTTCACATTTCAAAGGAAGGATTGGAGGCAATTCAAAGAATAACAACCCCGATTGCTGCTGTTGTTGTAAGTTTGAGATTGATTTTCCTTAATATCTATTAGTTTCAAATATTTGATATTGATCAAAAACAAATTTTATTTTGTCATTTAACCAATCCAAAAGGTTTGTAAAATCTAGAATAGACATAGTGCCCATTAATTAAATTAGAAAAATTAACTTGATTGAAAATGAGTAATGTTTTGTTTAATTTGTTATGTGTTTTGGAATATTGTACATCACTGATTTCTCGTGTGTGCATGACTGACAATAGTCCATCTCTGTAATTATTTGTGCATGTCAAGTCCTCTGTGAGAAGTCAACCTTTTGCTTAGAGAAATTTTGATTTGTTCAACCTTGCTCTAAATTTGTTTAGAACTGACTCCATTTTGATGGGTGTTTTATTAGGTGTTTGGTCTGTATCGCTTTGGAAAATCATTTCTTCTTAATCAACTTCTTTCCCTTTCTTGTTATGAAAGGCAACCTCTAATGCCCTTAGTTGAGATTGGGTTGAAAAGTCAAAATCATTAATGTTTTATCATAAGTTGGTTTGTTTCAATGGTTTCCTAAGCTTTGATGCTTGATGCCTTTGCAGGGTTTGGTGTTGGGCACATGCATGACACAAAGACAAAAGGTAGATGGAGATATGATCATGATGTACTGGATCTAAGCAACCGCTTATTCACATATATAATTTACAGATTTTATGTTGTTTCTTACAGGGATTTAGGCATAGGGAGCCCCGGTAGAAATAGAATTAAGGAGTAGATTTCTGTTTTCTACCTTGATACTGAAGGATTTGAAAGTATTGGGAAGTCAAATGTATATGACAACCAGTAACATTGAAGTCAATATTTGGTCTTTAATCTGCCTCTGATGGTTGTAAATACTTGTTGGCCCTCCTTTCTGATTATTATTTTGTAGGATTTTTGCTTTGGCAATAGTATTGAGTTTGGTGCTTATCTATAACCTGCCTGAGACGGTTTGTTACTTCACCCCTCTCTTTCTGTGTGTGTGTGTGTGTGTTTCTTAGTATTCTGTTGAGTATCATGACATGGACAACCAAAACTTGGAATTTTAACATACTAAAGAAAGTTCTGGTTCTATAGAAACAAACTAGAAAGCTTATGTGTTTACCTGTAGGTTTGGGAAAACCTTAGAATAGGAGCTACTGTGTATGGAAGCACATGTATTTAAATAAGCAAATGTAATATTGGAGTCTTCAAAGTTTTATGGCCCTGGAAATAAGTACAGTTTTTTTTTATTAACTTTAGGGCTTAAGATGGAAGTGAAGGATGTGATTTCTATTTTTGGGGGTGCATCCAACATATGGGATTGGCGTTGGTCATTGATTACGTTTTGAATGTTATAATAGGTAGAAGGCTGTAAAAGAGTACAAAAAAGTGTTCAAATAATGCGTGCTTCCATCTGTATGCCTAGCTGGAATAAAAGATCATAACATCTTGAATAGCTGGGGACTTAACATCTTCAAGCAGATATTGAATAGCTGGGACTTGATATCTTAACATGACTTGGATATCTAAAGCTAAACCTTCCTATATATAAACATGACTCCATTAAAGGGAAGGACTGAGGAAGAAGAAGAAGATGATAAATGTGACTCCTCTTTTTGCTTTAAAGTGTCTATTCGTGTTTTCATGTTTCAGTATAATTTGAAAATAAAACCAAACATGAAACTTGAAAATCAAATTTGAACACTAGAGGTAAGCAGTGTTTTGTTCTTTCTCATCTTTTGTGTTGATACTAGTTGTTTTCATAAATGATTGTATGACTTCTCTTCTTATGACTTGAATGATAACAATAACATAGATAAAGCAAGAAATGTTTGAATTTGAATTCACTCGGTTTGTAAAAAATGGAGTTTATAATGTGTAGTTTCATCTTTATGTGAATTTTATGTTCCAAAATTATTAGTGTAGCTAAGGTGTTCTCTTTAACATTCAAACGTGTTTTTGTTTTTAGATTCTTTTAAGTTCCCTTGGATTGAGGATTTTGTTGAAAACATGAGATCACTAAACTTCTGAATGTGATATTTATGCATGAAGTGAAAGGGTAGAAAAAGTATTGCGGTTTGAAAACCAAGTAGAAAAATACACTTTTCCAACACTTAGGCTTGAAAATAGGCCACCGAGGGGCCAAAATTGTAAAACAGCCACGAGAAGGCCTGGGGAACACCTCAAACACTTCGGGAGGGACCAATGTAAGTTGTGGAAACATACGGAACTAGCACTGGACTCCCGGTTTGCAAACTAAGTAGAAAATTGCACTTTTCCAACACTTCGGATTGAAAATATGCCATCGGGCTCCAAAATCATGAAACAGCCATGAGAAGGCCCGGGGAACACCTTGGCAGGGACCGATGTAAGTTATGAAAACTTATGGAACTAGCACAGGACTCCTTGTTTGAAAATTAAGTAGAAAAATACACTTTTCCAAAATTGTGAAACAGCCACGAGAAGGCTCGGGGAACAACTCGGTAGGGACCAAATTAAGTTGTGGAAACTTACGGAACTAGCACGGGACTCCCAGTTCGAAAACTAAGTCCAAAAAAGCACTTTTTCACACTTAAGCTTGAAAAATAGGCCATCGGAGGCCAAAATCATGCAACATCCACGAGATGGCCCGGGTAACACCTCAAACACCTCGGGAGGGGCCAAAGTAAGTTATGGAAACTTACAGAACTAGCACGGGACTCTCGGTTGAAAAACGAAGTCTAAAAATGCACTTTTTCACACTTGAGCTTGAAAAATGGGCCATCGGAGGCCAAAATCGTCCAACAGCCATGAGACGGCTTGGGTAACACCTCAAACACCTTGGGAGGGACCAAAGTAAGTTGTGGAAACTTACGGAGCTAGCACGGGACTCTCGGTTTAAAAACTAAGTCCAAAAATGCATTTTTTCACACTTAAGCTTGAAAAATAGGCCATCGGAGGCCAAAATCATATGATAGCCACGTGACATCTTGGCTAACACCTCAAACACCTTGGGAGGGACCAAAGTAAGTTGTGGAAACTTACGGAACTAGCACGGGACTCCCGGTTCGAAAACTATGTCCAAAAAAGCACTTTTTCACACTTAAGCTTGAAAAATAGGCCATCGGAGGACAAAATAGTCCAACAGCCATGAGACAGCCTGGGTAACACCTCAAACACCTTGGGATGGACCAAAGTAAGTTGTGGAAACTTATGGAGCTAGCATGGGACTCTCAGTTTAAAAATAAGTCTAAAAATGCATTTTTTCACACTTAAGCTTGAAAAATAGGCCATCGGAGGCCAAAATCATGTGATAGCCACGTGACATCTTGGCTAACACCTCAAACACCTTGGGAGGGACCAAAGTAAGTTGTGAAAACTTACGGAACTAGCACGGGACTCCCGGTTCGAAAACTAAGTCCAAAAATGCACTTTTTCACACTTAAGCTTGAAAATAGGCCTTCGGGGGCCAAAATCGTGTAACAACCACGAGATGGCCCGGGTAACACCTCAAACACCTTGGGAGTAACCAAAGTAAGTTGTGAAAACTTACGGAACTAGCACGGGACTCCCGGTTTGAAAACTAAGTCCAAAAATGCACTTTTTCACACTTAAGCTTGAAAATAGGCCATTGGAGGTCAAAATCGGGCAACAGCCACGAGACGGCCCAGGGAGCACCTCAAACACCTCGGGAGGAACCAATGTGAGTTGTGGAAACTTATGGAACTAGCACAGGATTCTCGGTTTGAAAATTAAGTCCAAAAATGCACTTTTTCACACTTAAGCTTGAAAATAGACCATCGGAGGCTAAAATCGTGCAACAGCCATGAGACGGCCTAGGTAACACCTCAAACACCTTGGGAGGGACCAATGTGAGTTGTGAAAACTTACGGAACTAGCACAGCACTCCCAGTTTGAAAACTAAGTCCAAAAATGCACTTTTTCTCACTTAAGCTTGAAAATAGGCCATCGGAGGCCAAAATCGTGCAACAGCCACGAGACGGCCCAGGTAACACCTCAAACACCTTGGAAGGGACCAATGTGAGTTGTGGAAACTTACAGAATTTGCACAGGACTCCCAGTTTGAAAACTAAGTCCAAAATTGTACTTTTTCACACTTAAGCTTAAAAATAGGCCATCGGAGGCTAAAATCGTGCAACAGCCACGAGACGGCCCGGAGAACACGTCAAATACGTCGGGAGGGACCAATGTGAGTTGTGGAAACTTACGGAACTAGCATGGGACTCCCAGTTTAAAAACTAAGTCAAAAAATGCACTTTTTCACACTTAAGCTTGAAAATAGGCCATCAAAGGCCAAAATCATGCAACAGCCACGATACGGCCCGGGGAACACCTCAAACACCTTGGGAGGGACCAATTTGAGTTGTGGAAACTTACGAAACTAGCACGAGACTCCCGGTTTGAAAACTAAGTCCAAAATTGCACTTTTTCACACTTATGCTTCAAAATAGGCCACCGGAGGCCAAAATCGTGCAATAGCCATGAGACAGCCCGGGGAACACCTTAAACACCTCGGGAGGGACCAATGTGAGTTGTGGAAACTTACGGAACTAGCACGGGACTCCTGGTTTGAAAACTAAGTCAAAAATTACACTTTTTCACACTTAAGCTTGAAAATAGGCCATCAGAGGCCAAAATTGTGCAACAACCATGAGACGGCTCGGGGAACATGTCAAACACCTCGGGAGGGACCAATGTGAGTTGTGAAAACTTACGGAACAAGCACGAGACTCTCGGTTTGAAAACTAAGTCCAGAATTGCACTTTTTCACACTTAAGCTTGAAAATAGACCTTCGGGGGCCAAAATCGTGTAACAGCCACGAGACATCCCGGGGAACACCTTAAACATGTTGGGAGGAACCAATGTAAGTTGTGGAAACTAACGGAACTTGCACCGGACTCCCGATTTAAAAACTAATTCGAAAAATGCATGTTAAATTGTATATTTTATGGATAAGATAATAATTGTCTAACTTGCATTTTTTTTTTTTTTTTTTTGTGTTTCATTTTTTTGCTGATTCGAGATTTCATATGGACATGTTTGGTAATTTGGAGGGCAGATGGTAACTCATTTTTGTGTTTTTGTTCATATTACCTTACATGTATTTTGGTTGCGTTGTAAATTTTATATTTTTGTTGGTATTACAGGGCATGTTTGGTAATTC
Source organism: Camellia sinensis (assembly GCF_004153795.1). NCBI lineage: Eukaryota > Viridiplantae > Streptophyta > Magnoliopsida > Ericales > Theaceae > Camellia > Camellia sinensis. Next base: position 612,243 of record NW_021028771.1, on the reverse strand, counting down.
GCCCTTGATATTTTATTTTTGTCGATATTTGTAGACATGTTTTTTGTTGGATATTAGGAGATGTGTTTGGTAATCCGCATGCGATTGATATTATATTTTTGTGGATATTAGGAGACATGTTTATAATCTACATGCAGTTCATACTATATTTTTGTGGATAGTGCTGAAATTCGATTGTGATGCTTATGAAAATAAACCAATTTTTGTATTGATTTGTAATAGATATTTTATTGAACAAGTTATTGAAATGCGCAGGGAATTGTTACTGAAAAGAAAAAGTTTCGGAAGAACCCCCATTTTCAATTTTTTTAATTTTTATTAGTGACGAAATAAAAAATGTCGCTATTAGTTTTCAAAAAACATGAAGAATAATTTTGTCATTAATGATATAGTACGAAACAAATAATTTCGTCACATTTGTTGAATATTTCGTCGCTAAATTGAAATATTTGGTGACAAAATGTTTTTTGTCATTGAATAATTTTCCTTTTGCTCATTTTAGTAACGAATGTTTTTGTCACCTTAATCCATATCATTGGTGAGGAAAACTTTCGTCACTAAAATATATTTGGTGACAAAATATTTCGTCACCAAAAACAATTAAAATAAAATATTATTTAGTTTTGGTGACGAAATTGATGTTTTAGAGGACGAAAAATTCAACATTTGGAGACAACATTTCGTCGCTAAAAATGAAAAATAGGCGACGAAACTGTTTTTCGTCACCGGGTACTTTCAGCGACGACATATAGGCCACAAACGTGGTGACAAATTTTTTTCATCGCAGATCACTTTAGTGACGAAAATTTGATGTTTGGATACAAAATCAGTCTGTCATAAATAAATCAAAACCCAATCCACTGACATGTCACAAGTAAAAATGGTAAAACCAGCCATAACCAACTTCGACAAAAATATATACTAAATGAAACACAAACCACACACAAAATAAAATAATTCCAAATAAAATCCAACCACAATGTATGCACAAAACCGACATAACGAGCTAAAACAAAATGATGAATGTCCTAGAGGTCCATGCAATTGAGTCCCCACTACGCCACGAGTCCACTCTAAGTCCTTCAAACACCAAGAAATGATAAACAACTAAGTCAGTTGATAGCTTAGTGAGTACCAACATGGATAGTATATACAGTTTGAAAATAGGGATCAATGCCAAAATAAAATATATATCATAGAAACTAGATTCGCATACACTTTTGATAAAGATAATTTGTTTCAAAAAGAAAGTTTCACAGTTCAACAGTTAAAATACTCATGTCTCTCAAGAACATGATAAATGACATTTTTCACTTAAAACAGATTACAACATGAACACCAATAATTTTCTGGGTATCAAGAATAACAAGTAACATGCCACACAGTTCTCAAAGCAATAAGCCCATTGGATCCAATATCGAACCAAGAGTCATCCAAAGGGTGGCAACCCGGGCCTTTTCTCTAAGGCGATCCAATTGAAGGTCACCTAGCCCAACCCAGGTCTTTTCCTTACAATCGTTGAGCACTAGAGTCATCACGGCCCAACGCGGATTTTTTCCGTAGTGGCTAGAGTCACCACACACAGTGAAATAATTTCCCTGGACTAAATACACAGATGGTCCCGATAATCAATACAATTCAGTTTCGCAAAATATAGTAGTTCACCATTATAAACATGAGACCATAACAAATAGTTTACAGTATGCCAGGTTTATACATGTTTCAGAAATAATTTAATTCCATTGACACTATAATAATTTATCCAAACAGTTTAGTCCTGAAACAACACTTCAATTTTCCAACAATTCAGGGCATGGGAACATTTATAAAAATATGTAAAATGCAACTACTCACCTAAAAACGGAACAATGTAATCCTCAAATAGAGTATAAAAGTCCAACTAGTGCCCTGAACCAAGTATGAAAACTACACGTCACTACTAATTTAAAAATACTAAAAAATAAGAACTAAGTAACCCCAAAGTAAAATGCACTAACACGGCTCAACCCAACTCACTGTTACTCTCAAATATTATCTAAGCTCATGTTCTTCAAAGTCTAAAATTACCTAAGACATGGGTTCAGATCGAAACTTAATTAAAAATAATTTTAAAATAAAGCAGAGTTTTAAACAAGTTTTTCCAATCCATTTGCTAACTTTGAAAATTACAAAACCCACGCCGCATTGTTTGAAAAATCCCAAAACCCTCCAGATATCAACTAATATATCCTAAATTTCAAACCCAATTGGTTTTACTTGATTTGCTTATCAAAATAATTATTTACAATTAATTATATCCAAACAGGTTATTTTCTGCAGCACTTTAAAGAAATTAATGTTTCACTTAGTATACATGAGAAATCAATACAAGGCCAAAAATTTAAGAAACTAGACTCATAACTGGTTCTAATGACGCTAATTTGATAATTTTTGGATTTATACCCAAAGAGAACGACACTTCCGAAGTTACTGATTTACACCAGTTTTCTAGACATATTTGAACGCACCAGTTAATACAGATTTTGACTCCCAAAAATTATATGAAAATTTTGATATGCAGTTCAATATGTGGTTAATCTACTGTAAACATTTCAGTTCAAAATTCATCCATTTGATATGGTTTCTTGATTTTAAAAGTTTGTGATTCTATGCAGAATTTTTGGACTAAGAATTACACCTATTTTTTATACATGAATTTAACTCCTCAGATTTCTTAACAGTATATATATACAAAATACATAAACCTACAACCCCTCCATCAATGAATTAAATCATAAAATAGAATAAGGATAAAGAACAAAAATAAAATAAAGAAGAAAGCTAGAACCCTACTACACACCCAAAAGTTCTTCTTTGATTGCAACTTCTTTTTTTTTTTTTCCTTCTCTTTCAATCTCTCTCCCGTTAGTGTGGCTGTTGCTACTGCTATATGTGGTGAACAAATAATAGAGTAGGGTTTGTGTTTATTTTATTTTATACTAGTGGTGGGCACACATAGGTCAAATAAATAGATAAATATACAAAATACATATATAAGTTATATTCATCTCAAATGGTAAGAGCCTTATTTATTAACTTTGCGGTCCAGAGTTCAAGTCACACCCTCCTCTCTATATTTGTATATATTTTTTTAATAATAAATCTTGCCTCTAAATTAAAGACTTTCACCATGAATTTATTTTAGGTTTAAAATTAATTAAAAGACCCTCCAACAAATATTTAATTTGTACTCTAGGATTCACCATCAAAATATTTGAGATTGTAAAATTATTATTATTATTTAATTATTTACTTTATTTTTATATTCGGGTTCTCATATTCTCTCCCCCTAAAAGAAAAGTTTCATCCTCGAAACTAACCTGAATAAATCACAAGAATAGATGTGGGTATTTCTCGCGCATCTCGTCCTCACGTTCCTAAGTCGCCTCTTCAACTAGATGATTACGTCACAGTACCTTAACCAATTTAATGGCCTTTGTACGCAACATTTTCTCTTTCGAATCCAAAATCTGAATAAGCATCTCCTCATACGAAAAATCCTCTCTAATCTGAAACGGCTCATAATCTATCACATGCGACAGACTGTGCACATATTTCCTCAGCATAGACACGTGAAACACATTATGCACTCCTGCCAACCTAAGGGGTAAAGCAACAAGGTGCGCAACCTCACCAACCTTCTCCAATACCTCAAATGGTCCAATGTATCTAGGATTCAACTTTCCTTTCTTTCTAAACCGGATGACTCCTTTCCATGGTGACACTTTCAAGAGTAACATATCCTCCACATGAAACTCTAAATCTCTCCTACGATGATCAGCATAACTTTTTTGTCTACTCTGAGCAGTCAATAGTCTCTCTCTGATGGTGATAATTTTCTGTGTAGCATCCTCCACCAAATTAGGTCCCAACATTTGCCTCTCACCAACCTCATACCAACACAAAGGAGGCCTACACTTCCTCCCATACAAAGCCTCATAAGGAGCTACTCCCAAACTAGAATGATAACTATTATTATACACAAACTCCATGAGTGGCAAATAATTATCCCAATGACTTCTCCACTCCAAAGCACAAGCCCTCAACATATCCTCAAGGGTTTAAATAGTCCTCTCTAATTGTCCATTTATCTGAGGGTGATAAACTGAACTAAAATTTAACCGAGTACCCATAGCTGACTGTAACACACCCCAAAACTTAGACACAAAACAGGGGTCCCGATCTGACACTATTGACATAGGTGCCCATGTAATTTAACAATCTCCTTTACATGCAGCTGTGCAAATCAAGCTAGAGAATAGTTCATCCATACTGCAATAAAATGTGCTGACTTAGTTAGTTTATCAACAACTACCCAAACTGCATCATGATTACTACTAGTACGAGGTAATCCGCACACGAAGTCCATGGTAACATGATCTCACTTCCACTCTGGTATAGGTAAGGGCTGTAGTTTCCTCGTGGGTTTCTGATGTTCTACTTTAACCTGTTGATGCACCAAACACTGAGCCATAAATTCTGCAATATCTTTCTTCATACCATTCCACCAAAAATTTTCATGAAGATCATGATACATCTTAGTGCTTCCAGGATAAATGTTGTAATTAGAACTATGTGCCTCCATCATAATCTTTTCCTCAAATCACCACCAACAGGAACACAAATTCGGCTACGAAATCTAAGCAACCCATCATCACTAACCACAAAGTCTACATGCTTACCTTCTGACATCTCTCCTTTAATACGCTCACACTGTGGGTCAATCTCCTAAGCTAAACGAATCCATTACCTCAAGGTCGGTTGAATTGTCAACTAACTACAATAAGCCCTATCACTAGGCATAATAACCTCAAGCCTCAAACGTCTCATGTCTTCCACAAAACAACTCTTAATACACAAAGCAGCTACATCTCTAATTGTGACCTTCTTACTCAAGGCATCTGCCACCACATTTCTTTCCCCGGATGATACAAAATATTCACATCAAAATCTTTTAACAACTCAGGCCATCTTCCTTGCCTCAAATTTAGTTCCTCTTGTGTGAAAATATACTTCAAACTCTTATGATCAGTGTAAATCTCACATGACTCTCCATACAAATAATGTCGCCAGATCTTAAGAGTGAAAATTACTGCTGCTAACTCTAAGGCGTGCGTAGGATAATTTCTCTCATGTACTTTCAACTATCGTGGCGCATAAGCACACCTTCTCATGCTGCATGAGCACACATCCTAAACCTTGTCGTAAAGCATCACTATAAATCACAAAACTACCACCATCTGTAGGTAAGGCAAGGATTGGAGCGGATGTCAACCTCTATTTAAACTCTTGGAAGCTACGCTCACAATCATCATTCCACTCAAACTTTACCCCTTTCCTAGTGAGATTGGTAAGTTGCAAAGCAATACAGGAGAATCCTTTCACAAACCATCTGTAATATCTTGCAAGCCCTAGAAAGCTACGTAACTCTATCATCGAAGTAGGTCATGGCCAATCAACAATTGTCGCCACCTTCGTGCTATCCACAAATACCCCATCTTTATTCACCACATGACCCAAAAAGGATACGATGCTCAACCAAAATTCACACTTCTTAAATTTTGCATGCAGTCTCTTCTCCCTAAGGATCTGAAGTACTACCCACAAATGTTGTTCATGCTCCTCCTTGCTCCTTGAATAAATTAGGATGTCATCAATAAACACTACCACAAATTTATCCAGCTAGGGTTCAAATACTACGTTCATCAAATCCATGAATGCGGCTGGTGCATTTGTGAGACCAAAAGGCATCACCAAGAACTCATAATGCCTATAACGAGTTCTAAAAACGGTCTTAGGAGCATCCTCATCCCTTACCTTCAATTGGTGATAGCCTGACCTCAAGTCAATCTTAGAGAATACTTGAGCTCCCTGCAACTGGTCAAATAGGTCATCAATGCGTGGCAAAGGATACCTATTCTTCACTGTGACTTTGTTCAATTTCGTATAATCAATACACAATCTTATAGACCCATCCTTATTTTTTACAAACAACACAGGTGCTCCCCAAGGTGAGACGCTAGGCCTAATAAAACCTTTGTCTAGCAACTCCTGTAACTGAGTTTGTAACTCCCTTAATTCCAACGGTGCAATTCTATAGGGCGCTTTAGAGATAGGTGTTGTATTGGAGACCAAGTCCATAGAAAATTCTACCTCACGATTTCGAGGAAGTCCAGGTAGATCCTTTGGAAAAAACATCAACACATTCACTCACTATAGGCAACTCCTCTAACTTTTGCTCTGGTTGTTCAGTACTCACCACACAAGCTAAATAACCATGACACCCTTTTCTCAACATTCGGTTAGCCTGAAGGGAAGAAATAAAACAGATAGAAGACCCTTTTCAATCTTCTTGAAAGAAAAACTCAAGTTATCTCGACATAGCAAAAACTAACCCCTTTCTAAAACAATCAACAGAGGCATGATGCTTTGTCAACAAATTCATTTCCAAAATCACGTCAAAATCCTTCATCTATAAGGAAATCAAATCCACTAGAAAAATCCTACCATTCAAGTTTACCTCACAAGATCTACAGACATCTCCCAATACTACTATTTCTCCTAATGGAGTAGACACAGTAATACAAACATCAAATGCTCACAAGGAATAGACAATCTGTGTAGATATCTAGGTGCCAACTTTTAACCTTCAAAATGAAATCAAGAAAGATTCAACACAAGTTTAAACCAAACTAACTCAACAACACATTACTAAGGACTATAGGGACTCGGACCTCGTCTAAATGATGAAATGAAAGATATGTAACTCGATAAACTACAGCTCTTATACCACAATTGTCACACCCCAAATCCAGGCATGATCGGCCGTGGCCTACAGAGACTAAGCCTAAGGCACACGTAAGCCTTAAACATAAACCCAAAATCACAAAAAATAAATGTGACGATAGCCCAAAAATAAATAAATGAAAACCCAATCCACTGACATGTCACAAGTATAAATGGTAAAACCAGCCATAACCAACTTCAAAAAAAATATACACTAAATGGAACACAAACTGACCACAAAATAAAATAATTCCAAATAAAATCCAACCACAATGTATGCACAAAACTGACATAACAAGCTAAAACAAAATAATGAATGTCCTAGAGGTCCATGCAATTGAGTCCCCATTACGCCACGAGTCCACTCTAACTCCTTCTAACACCAAGAAATGATAAACAACTAAGTCAGCTGATAGCTCAGTGAGTAGCAACATGGATAGTATATACAGCTTTGTATATAGGGATCAATTCCAAAATAAAATATATATCACAGAAATTAGATTGACATACACTTTTGATAAAGATAATCTGTTTCATAAAGAAAGTTTCACAGTTCAACAGTTAAAATACTCATGTCTCTTAAGAACATGATAAATGACATTTTTCACTTAAAACATATTACAACATGAACACCAATAATTTTCTGGGCACCAAGAATAACAAGTAATACGCCACACAATTCTCAAGGCAATAAGCCCATTGGATCCAATATTAAACCAATAGTCATCCTCAGGGTGGCAACCCGAGCCTTTTCTCTAAGACGATATAATTGAAGGTCACCTAGCCCAACCCAGGTCTTTTCCTTACAATTGTTGAGCACTAGAGTCATCACGACCCAACCAGGATCTTTTCCGTAGTTGCCAGTGTCACCACACACGGTGGAATAATTTCCCTGGACTAAATATACAGATGGTCCCGATTATTAATACAATTCAGCTCTGCAAAACATGGTAGTTCACCATTATAAACATGAGACCATAACAAATAGTTTACAGTAGATTACACATATTTCAGAAATAATTTAATTCCGTTGATACTATAATGATTTATCAAAATAGTTTAGTCCTGAAACAATAATTTAATTTTCCAACAATTCAGGGTAGGGGAACATTTATAAAAATATGTAGCATGCAACTACTCACCTGAAAACGGAAAAATGTAATCCTCGAATAAAGTATAAAAGTCCAACTAGTGCCCTAAACTAAGTATGAAAACTACACGTCGCTACTAATTTAAAAATACTAAAGAATAAGAACTAAGTAACCCCAAAGTAAAGCGCACTAACATGGCTCAACCCAACTCACCGTTACTCTCAAATATTACCTAAGCTCATGTTCTTCAAGGTCTAAAATTACCCAAGACATGGGTTCAGATCAAAACTTAATTAAAAGTAACTTTCAGATAAAACAGAGTTTTTAACAAGTTTTTCCAATCTATTTGCTAACTTTGAAAATTACAAAACCCACTCCACACTGTTCAAAAAATTCTAAAACCCTCCAGATATCAACTAATATATCCTAAGTTTCAAACCCAATTGGTTTTACTTGATTTGCTTATCAAAATAATTATTTACAATTAATTATATCCAAACAGGTTGTTTTCTGTAGCACTTTAAAAAAATTAATGTTTCTCTTAGTATACATGAGAAATCAACACAAGGCCAAAACTTTAAGAAACTAGACTCATAACCGGTTCTAATGACGCTGATTTGATAATTTTTGGATTTATACCCAAAGAGAACGACACTTCCGAAGTTACTGATTTACACCAGTTTTCTAGACAGATTTGAATGCACCAGTTAATATACATTTTGACTCCCAAAAATTATAAGAAAATTTTGATATGCAATTCAATATGCAATTAATCTACTGTAAAAATTTCAGTTCAAATTCATCCATTTGATATGGTTTCTTGATTTTTAAAGTTTGCGATTCTATGCATAATTTTTGGACTAAGAATTACAGCCATTCTTTATACATGAATTTAACTCCTCAAATTTCTTAACAGTATATATATATATACAAAATACATAAACCTACAACCCCTCCATCAATGAATTAAATCATAAAATAGAATAAGGATAAAAAACCAAAAATAAAATAAAGAAGAAAGCTAGAACCCTACCACACACCCAAAAGTTCTTCTTTGAGTGTAACTTCTTTTTTCTTTTTTTCCCCTTCTCTTTCAATCTCTCTCCCGTTAGTGTGGCTGCTGCTGCTGCTGCTATATGTGGTGAACAAATAATAGAGTAGGGTTTGTGTTTATTTTATTTTATACTAATGGTGAGCACACATAGGTCAAATAAATAGATAAATATACAAAATTCATATATAAGTAATATGCAACTGTAGACGTCCCCGAACGTCCCGGGAGGAATGAATCCCCGTTCTGTTCGTTTGTGGGTTTACTACAGTTCGGACTCTCGAATTGTCACAGTTCTTAATCTGATCTCACAATGTGCAATATGAGATTGATAAATCACCAAAGAATCCAAATCTGGCAAATCGTTTTGAGAAAATAGATTTTTAGAAAAAAGTGCCAAACATGGACTGCTTTGCCAAATATAGAGTTGCCACCTAAATATTTTTTTATGGGGGAATTTAGGAAACCCTGACTCGTTTGCCTAAGGCCACGTTTCCGTCATCACCAAAGTTGCCTCAGCTCGGGAACATGGGTACGATTGGGGAAGGTCAGCTATGAGCACCCCCGCTCGCCCGATCCAAAGATCGGCCTCTACTAACCATAATATCTAGTTTTGAAAATGTTATGTGTTCTTATTCCGATTAATTAGCTAATCTTACTATGTGATGCGCACAACACAAAAGTACAGACTAGATCGCCTAATTTGGAACAAAGCATTGCATATCCGTTTGTTCGGAAAATGGTTTGAAATTTGCTGCTCGCAAGTAGGCTAAAATACGGATTTCAACGAGTTGTTCCAACTCAAGCAATCCAACCTTCACCCACAGGCATTCAGGCAGTAATATCACATATGCACATAGCCACATGGTAAGCATGCTGTCATGTTAACATTCACACTCATGCGAGATGCTAAAGCATAAATACTTACAGCATACTCCGAGCCAAAACAAAGAACATGTTAGCAATCAAACGTATGATCCAAGTCCATGTTAAATGGCTAATGCATCACAGGAAAAATGCAATCTAGAATAGGCTCAGCTAACCCTAGGATGGCATGTGAAATCGATCTAGGAACTCCACGTATTCAAGTTAGATTTGAAATACTATGCAGTTAGCATGATGCGCCGAGCCCGGTGCATGCAATACAGATGAATGGATGCAAACATGCATAGCATTAAGGTATGCTAAATTAAATATGCCCTAGTACTAACCATCAAAAGCAGGTAATTAAAGGGAGAAAAATGGGGGTTGGAGATGCACACACACACCCACACTTATTACACATTCGCCCTCGCTCGGAGGGACCAAAAGAATAATACAAATTAATTAACCTACATGCTAATTAATTATTACAGACCACTTAACTAGTTAAGCAAGTTAACTAAGCTAAGAAAGCAATAAAACATCCTCGGGAAGAGGGTCCAATGCATGCGTGCTCGGGTTTGCTCGAAAATCCGTCACCATGCACAAGCTGTCTCTGTTTACCCTGTTCTGCTCTTCTGAAAATTGCACAAGTCCCAAGGAACACTCTCTGAACACTTTGGAGCATCACCGACCAAGGGGAAACATCACCGACCATGGTAGAAGGGTCGTCGACCAAATATTCAGCTCTCGGCCATCTATCATTGGTCGATCGGCACTTTATCCAATCGACCAGCCATATTTATCTGCAGAATCTTGTTTTGACAGCAGCAGACGGCAAACATGGCATGGCAATGCATTTCAAGCAAATGTTTGCCCAAACACCCTCCTTATCATGTTCATGACTCAAAGGAGGATGGTCCTCGACCCTCGGGCCACCAATCGCGCATTTCAATGCGTGTTGGCCAAAGAGGCCAAGTTATGCATTTTGATGTCAAATGAAATGCAAACCAAATAAACACATAAGGCCTAACCTTTATCACTTGATCAAGAGACAAGGCATGCATGCTTAATGCAATGCAACCTAGACATGTGAGCTAAGTATGCAATCATGAGCATGAAAGCAAGTAATGTGTACTAAGCACACAACCTAAACAAACAAACATGCAAGGCATGTAACAACATGTGCAAGCTAACAAGCATGCAATATGCAATGCGAACATGCAAACATGCAAGACACGTAACATGTTAAGCAACCAAGACAAAATGAAGAAAACATGCTAAATGCGATGTGATTCAATCATGCAACACATGCGATAGGCCAAGTATGCAACAACACACAAGGCGAGCATGCACCAACATGCAAAGGAGGCACTTACACCAAGATGGGCAGCTCTCTACTAGGTCCAAAACAGTGGCCAAATGCTAAGGAAATGAAGGCCAAAACACAAACAAACATGCATGCACACATGGCCCAACTCTTAAGCATAAAGAAGCAACTTTTAAGCACACTTAAAAGAGGATAAACATGGACTAATGGCAAGCATAGCAAGCCCTGGAAATACATGAGGAATGATGCCAAATCAACCTATCAATGCAAGCAAGGCATGCAACTATGTCCAAAACTCAAGGTAAGCCAAAGGGCTTAAACCATAGCTATGTGAAGCAAGTCCCAAAGGGCCATGGGGACTCAAAACCACCCCAATGCAGATCAAAACAAGGTCAAAGGCACACCTAGATGGCATCTAAATAGCCTAAGTCTAAAGGCATGCAAAAGGGTTCAAACATGGAGCATAAGATACCAACCTCTTGAAGCATTAAAGGAGCATCAAATGCAAGCATACAAGCATACCACAAGGACTGAAATGATGTTATAAGTGGCACCAAACCACTGAAACAAGCCAAGTAATGCATGCTCAACACTCACACACCCAAGGCTAACAAGCCAAATGCAAGGTGGCTATGCAAAGCATGTCATGGATGGCCAAAACAATTCCAAACTGACCTTAAGCATACTAAGACACGCATAAAAGCTTCACAAAGCTAGACCAAAAACATGCTAGAAACAAGGCTCAAAGCACAAAGCATGTTAAGGCCATTCATGGCATTACAAGACAAGTATGCGAAGCAAGCATGGTGTGTCTAAACCAACTTAAAACAGTGCTATATCATGGCAAAATAAGCACAAATACTAGCTAAGACATGGCCAACATGAACTCAACAATGGTGCTCACACGTGAGGCTAAAATGATAACTTTTGAAGACAACAAGAAGAGGGGATGGCCCTCTCCTTCTTAGGACCTCAAAGCACCATCCCCACCACTGAAATCCAGGGATTTTAGTGGTGAGAAGGCCCAAACAAGGTGGTCCCAGAACTCACCAAAATAGCACAAAATGGGGGCCGAACAAGGCCTAAGAGGGGTCAAACAACCCAAACACCAAAACAACCTTAAACAACTATTTTAAGCACTTAAAATTAGAACTTTTATATGTTATAAGTTAAGCTCAAAAATAGATGCAAGGATGGCTAAAAGCCTATGCAAAAATATGGAATAAAGGGGTAAAGTTCTTTCCCTTGAAGACCTTCTTCACAAGGACCACTCCAGCCCCTTCTCCAAGCTTAGATCAACTCAAGAACTCTAAAAATCACTCCTTAATACCTTAGTAGCTAAAGAAAAGTGTAACTCTAGGTGTTTGTGTGCAAAACTATGAACAAAACACCTTAATACACACACAAAGAGCAAAAGAGAAGGAGATATAGAGATAGATAGATACACAAGACCTAACCCTAATTCAGACCTCTGGAACTCTTTTTTATAACCCTTAAGGAGGAAGGAGAAGGCCTCCCATTATAGAGGATCACTCTTGCAAAGCTTACAAAACAAGCTAAGCAAGAGTGAAATCCCTCCATACACGTGTATAGAGGAGGTGCAAAGTGGGTGCCAGCAGCACAGCTGGCACAAAATATCTGCCAAAAGCAGATGCACAGTGGTCGGCCAGCCAAAAAGCCAAATTGACCAGATGAATGGTCGACCGACCAAACAGAGTGCCAACCGACCAAACATTTGGCCGATGGCAACAAGACAATGGCCGGTGGCCTCAAGCCATAGCCTGTGAGATGTGGGGATGGCCAACAAGCCATTCCCTGCTCCTCAAAAGCAAAACACAAGTGTTTGGTGCAAAACCAAACACAAAATAGGCAAGTCGAGAGGTCTTGAGGCAAGGCGCGTGGCCGAGACCTCTGAGAACTCAAGACGAACACGAACATAGATGATCACCGAGTGTTCAAACGGTGATGCCCAAGTCTTGAGGACGGTCAAAAATAGGGTGTCTACAGTTGCCCCTCTTTAACAGAACTCGAAAGTCATAACAATGACGGGAGCAAGTGTCAAAGCCCAGAGACGACCCATTTTTGACAAGGCTAAAGACTTAGACAAAGATGCAAGACAATAAAGATATGCGCCCGAAGGCGGGGGCAAAATGCAACTGACAATGCAAGAAGCCGAACATAACTCATGATCATGCAAAGAAAGCTGTAACGAAGCATAACGCAACAGTTTTAAGCAAGAATGCAAAGCAAGACTACATTTTTTGAAGAATGCGGAGAATTATTGAATTCTCGCCACGTCTCACACAGAGAGAATATAATACCTGTGCGGCTCGTCTAGTTGCACCAGTTTCAAATGAACCGTACATACAATATCGTGCCTGAAAGAGAAAGAAAACTTAACAGGTACGATATCATTAGCAACATGCATAATAATGCAATCTAAAACTGCATGACAACGCAAGCGAAGGAGTGCATGACAATGTAACTCGTGTGACAATGCATAACAATGCGGAATGGATGCAAATGATAATGCAATATATACAAAATTATATATAAACAATGCAAATGATATGCAATGCAATTGAAACATGATCAAACCATAAGCAGTTCAAAACCACACAAATATCATAAAGATGATGGAGATACAAAGTCCGTCTACCATAGAAAAGGTGCTGACACCCTCAAACCACAATGCCAGTAGTGGAATAGGCGCGTACACATGCAGAACTATGAGTGTGTAGACGGAACACAAGATACAAGTAATTGGGTGGGATGATATAAGTGGGGAATGCTCTGCTCAGGAGAGATCGTGATCCTAAATGCTGGATGCAAAACACTACACTACAATGTAATGAATGAAATGGATATGGCACGCGACCAAAACATATCTTGCCTAGGAAAGGCATGGACACAAACAAACCACGTTTAACACAGAAATGGTGTCGTCACCCTCAACACTAGGTGCGTACACATAATATCATAACTGTGCTTCAACGCGAAAAGTATGGGCACATACCAGACCAAGCTCAACATGGAAAGGCGCAAGCCATAGATGGAGGTGATGTAGTGAATGCATGCAACTATAATGCACTACAATGAATGCATGACAATGCACTATTTACAATGAAACCTACATACTAAATGATGTAGTAGGAAAATGCATGACAATGCAAAGTAAGGAAGAATGCACTACAATGCATGTAAGGAAAGATGCATGACAATGCAAGCTATGTACAATGCAATATTTACCAGCTAAAATGCAATGAATGCAGTGGATAAGGCCTGCGGCCAAACCGTATCTTGCCTAGGAAAGGCATGGACACATACAGACCACGTTTAACACAGAAATGGTGCCGTCACCCACAACACTAGGTGCGTACACATAATATCATAACCGTGCTTCAACGCGAAGAGTACAGGCACATACCAGACCAAGCTCAACATGGAAAGGCGCAAGCTGTAAATGGAGGTGATGCAATAAATGCATGCAAGCTACAATGCAATATATACAATATACAATGGAATATAATATTTACATTGGATAAGGCCTGCGGCCGAACCGTATCTTGCTTAGGAAAGGCATGGACACATACAAACCACGTTTAACACAGAAACGGTGTTGTCACCCACAACACTAGGTGCGTACACATAATATCATAACTGTGCTTCAACGCGAAAAGTACAGGCACATACCAGACCAGGCTCAACATGGAAAGGCGCAAGCCATAGATGGAGGTGATGCAGTGAATGCATGCAAGCTACAATGCAATATATACAATGTGCAGTGGAATGTAATATTTACAATGAAATGCATGACAATGCACTATTTACAATGATGCATGACAATGCATGTTTGTTTTTTTGGTTTTTTTGTTTTTTTGTTTGTTTTTTTTTTTTTTTTTTTTTTTTTTTTTTTTGAAATGCAAATGATAATGCATTTTTTTGTTTTTGTCTTTTGAAATGCGAATGAAAAATGCATGATCATGACAATGCACATGAGACACGTATGACAATGCAAATGAACTGCGCATGACAATGCGAGGTAAGAAAGATGCACGGCAATGCATGTAAGGTGCGCATGATGACGCGTGATAAGGATCATGCATGACAATGCATGTAAGGTGTGCATGACGATGCGGCCTAAAGAAGATGCATAACAATGCAAGTATGGCGTGCGCTACAATGCACAAGGTGTGTGCATAGCAATGCGAGTGCGGCGTGCATGACAATGCAACCTAAGATAAAACCCGCCAAGAGTCGTTCGGGCACGACAAACACCAAAGGAATTGCACCTTCAGAGGATTTAAGGTCTCCTAGACCGATATTAAAATGCATAACAATGTAAGTATGATAAGCATGACAATGCGAGTGAAATGACTTATAACTCAACGCGCGTTCGCGACAAAACGTTGTAACGTAACACATGTAAAGCAATTTTCGAGTCTCTCAAGAGACAAAAGGATACAAAAAGGATACACCTTGCACGTATTCGAGTGCTACGCACAGAAGACACGGCACAGAGACCGGTTAAGCTTCGGAAATGCATTTTCTTGCACTGTGCTGAGCAATGGAGGCCCCAAACCGCATCAAAGACCCAAAAAAAGGTGTAGGAGACTCACCGGCCATCGGGGGAGGTCACCGACCATCCATCGGCCACAAAACAATGCCATCAGCCAAATATTTGGCCGACCGGCCAACAAGGTGGCCAACCGGCCAAATATGCCTGAATCGGGACAATTTGGTCAATTCGGCACGGGTCTTTAAAAATAGGGCTTATAGCCCTCATTTCTCACTTCCCACAAACTCGAAAACCCTTTCCCTCTTTCTCTAGGTTATTTTCCAACCTTCTATCCTCCGTTTTCCTTGGTTTTAGGGCCCATTTCATCGTTCGATTCGCGAACTCCTTCGCGTTTCAAACATTTTGAACCGAACAAATCTTTGTTTTGGTGTCTCTTTCTCGATTCCACCATTTGGGGTTTGTTTCCCTCGAATTTTCCTTGATCTCTGTGCCTTTTCCGCACCCCAACCTTTCCGACCATTTTTCACCCTCCTGGGGTTGACTTTTCAGTTGACTTTTCGTATTTTTGTCCGGTTTTCACTCTTCCGGCCATTTTCACATCATTCTCGGCATGGCGGATGGTATTCCACGAGGTGGGACTCCTCCGGAGCAGGAGATGGACCCCGACGCCGAGCTCTTGCCTCTCAGTGTCCGACCGTTCGATCCGGTGACCTACAGGCCAGCGATTCACGTGCTACCTCCTGATGGTCTTCGCCAGTTCAGGACTTTTGATAGGGGTGTGCCACGAAAGCTTCTTCTGTGCGAGCCAGAGTCGCATCTGTCTTACGGCGCTTCTGAGGTACAGTCTTCCTTTTGTTTTATTTTCCACAATATAGAACATAACTGCAATAGTTGATTCTGTTCTTTAACTGCTTAGCCTGGATACATCGATATATTACACACTGTAATTCATCTGTGAGCACACTGATACCCGATATCTGTTTGAACCTGAAAATGTGCACGCACGCTGTGTTTTCACTGTACCAATCAGACACACTGACACATCATATGCCGTAGTTCACTTCGAGCACACTGGCACTTGATATCTATTTGAATCTAAAAACGTGCACACACGCTGTATTTGCATCAATCTTGACTGTTCTTCAAAACTGTACATTTAATATTGCTTCGCAACTGTTTGCTTTTGAATACAAGGGGATTTTCATGCCTTCTGGGGGTATGGGAATGTTGCCGCCAGAGGATGGTATATGGAGATACCGGACGCGGTCCGCCATATAGTTGATCAGGCCGGCTTCGGCACTTTTTACAGGAGACTGTCGCGCCTTGCTGCGAGCAGGCCCCTTCTTGCCGCTTTGGTGGAGAGGTGGTGGGACACTACCAATTTCTTCCACTTTTCTGCCATGAGAGACATGACGATGACTCCCTTCGACTTCTCGATGCTCACCGGCATTGGGGTAGGGGGTGATCCGATCCCCTTCAATATAGACATGGACGAGTGGGAGGCCGCTCAGATGTACTTGCTTGGTGACCTACCGCCTCTTGCCCGTCCAGGATTTGTCAAATATTCGTGGTTCGAGGACCACTTTAGGATTCAGCCAGCCTTAGTTGAGGAGGCGCCGATGGCTCAGTAGGAGGCAGAGCAGTATGCACGCGGCTTCCTTATGTTCTTGCTAGGGACGACCCTCTTCGCCGACCAGGCAAACACTGTGCCCCTCTGTCTGCTGAGCGCTTTAGTGGACGTCACACGGATCTGCCGCTATGACTGGGGTGGCGCAGGCTTGGCCACACTGTACGGCTACATGAGTTCATCCTCTCACCTCAGCGGACAGTTGCTCGGAGGCTACTGGCGGGCTTGGGAGGTACATCCTCTTTCTCTCTTTACATTTTTACTTTACATTTTCTGTACTCTGTACATTGCACACACTGCGGTCTGCCTCACGCTGACTGTATACTGCACACATGGCACACATATAATCTGCTTTACACTGACTGTATACTGCACAATACATCACATACTGCACAATCTGATGCCAACTGACTATACACCGCACATACTGCAAACATGCAATATGCTTTACACTGACTGTATACTGCACACACTGTACACTCTGCACAATACACTACACAATACACGGTTCTATAATTTCTGCTTTATTTTGCATTCTGCTTTATCTGATAAGCATACTGATATTTGCTCTGCAGTTGTGGGTCTATGCCCACTTCCCGAGGCTTGCCCCAGTGTCACACGAGGAGACCCCCTTCGGCGTTCCATTCTCCCGCCGCTTTGACGTGAGATGCGTGCGGAGACCCCGGGAGTCTTTTATATTCTTCCGCCACTATTTCGACACCATCACCGCTGCAGAGGTATGTTCAACTTTAGAGTTTATTCCAAGCTTCGCTTTGCATTGTTCTTTCGATAACGGTAGATAACCAACTGTGTATCATTTACAGATCACCTAGCAGCCTTGGGCTCCGTTGTCAGACGTAGTTCGGGAGCGGTATGCTGGTGTTGAGGAGACTGCCCGATTCAGGATTCTGCTGGAGGGCCCGGTTTATCGGGCTTGGTACCTGGGCGAGCGCTTCCTGCGCCAGACCTTAGGTTTACTAGAGCAGATAGCCCCGGGTCCACCTCCTATCGACATGAGGCAGACAGAGAGATACCCCTCACATGAGATGGCCGATTACACGATCGGATGGGAGGCGGAGGGCTATAGAGGCGAGGGCGACTATGCAGAGTACGTCCAGACCTATATCATGAGGCCTCTGAGCAGTGGCCATCGAGCTGAGAGAGAGTGGCCTGTGGCGCCAGCGGCTGGAGCGGGAGCGGGAGTAGGGGCAGGAGCACCTAGGATGGCTCAGGCCCGTGGCAGGAGTGGGCCTCGGAGAGGACAGGGAGTTGGATGGCCGGCATTGCCCACGATGATGACATACAGAGGGCAGAGTAGGGAGACTTATTAGATCCCCATCGCTCCCCCTCCGGCTGATCACGAGCTGGTCAGTTTCAACAACTTGGCCCCGGTATGTACTACTGCATTTTGTACAGTCGTTTCATTTCATTTCTCTTGATATCTCGCAGAATACTGATACTTCTAACACTTTTGCAGGCTTCCTCCGAGTACTCGCCAGTCCCTGGAGTTGAATGCCTCCATGATGGGGATGCTCCAGCGGAGCTTAGACCTGCTAGCCCTTTACAGTATCCCGGTAAGTCTTTCTGACCACCGAGTCAAACTTTACACAATCTGATGTATCGCACTTATCAACACAACACTTGATACACGGCCCTTACGGCATTCATACACTGCACTCAGTCACTGCATTTTGTATTCATACATTGTACTCATACACTGCATTCTGTACTGATACACTGCTCACAGCATTCATACTCTACTTTTGCGTAGCATACTGATGCGTTTGCCATTTGTGCTTTTCAGCCTCCATTCCAGATTCCTACTGCAGGAGGTGCTCCAGCTGGGCCTTCTGTTCCTGCTCGAGGAGGAGGACGAGGTGGCATAGTATTTCCCCGCACCAAAGCGGGGCGCACTCATGTTGGGAGTAGCTCCCGAGCACCGATCCTAGATGATGACGAGTCCGAGGCAGAGACGAAGGCGGAGGCATCTGAGGAGGAGACCGGAGATGACTCGGACTCGGGCTCAGGCTGTGGAGGTGGCGATGACGCTCCTGGACATTCGTCCAGGAAGAGGACGAGGACAGACTCTCAGGCCTGAAATGATCGATGCTGATCCAAATTTTTGCTACTTTTCTTCTTTTTCTTTTTCTTTTTTGCTGGTAGCTTGAGTACCTTGTACTACCGCAGACAGGTTTTATTTTCTTCGAAACTTTGTACTTGAAAAGATGATGAAATGAAACAAACTTTTTTCCTGAAAAAGTGTTACATTTGTGTATTTCATACATCGCATCGCATCATATTACACAACAATGTAAATGAGATCGATCTTTTGTCTGAAAATCAAACACTTGTATTGTAATAACCAGGTAATGAACCAGCTAATGACAAAACAACTCATACAACCAACTGCTCATTCTGAACACACAGCCCATAACACAGTGCTTGGTTTACTCTCCATACAGCCTATACACACAGTTCATACAACGCATTGCTTATTCTGAACACACAGCCAATTCTGAAAACTGCTCATTCTGAACTCATAGCCCACAGCAGCATATTGCTCATTCTGAATACACGGTTCATTCTGAACTCTGCAGAAGTTGAAACACACTTCTTTTCTTTTCTTGTTTTCTTGTTTTCTTTTCTTTTCTTCTTTTTTCATTTTCATTTTTTTTATGTAGCTTGAGTACCTTGTACTGCCGCAGACAGGTTTTATTTTCTTCGAAACTTTGTACTTGAAAAGATGATGAAATGAAACAAACTTTTTTCCTGAAAAAGTGTTACATTTGTGTATTTCATACATCGCATCGCATTATATTACACAACAATGTAAATGAGATCGATCTTTTGTCTGAAAATCAAACACTTGTATTGTAATAACCAGGTAATGAACCAGCTAATGACAAAACAACTCACAACCCACTGCTCATTCTGAACACACAGCCCACAACACAGTGCTTGGTTTACTCTCCATACAGCCTATACACACAGTTCATACAACGCATTGCTTATTCTGAACACACAGCCAATTCTGAAAACTGCTCATTCTGAACTCATAGCCCACAGCAGCATATTGCTCATTCTGAATACACGGTTCATTCTGAACTCTGCAGAAGTTGAAACACACTCAGATGCTCTAAAATTTCTTGCTTTGCAATCCGGAACCCAAAAGCTTCAGATAGGTCTAGGTTTTTCTGTTCACACTTATCGGGGGTGGACCCTGCAGTTTTATGAAAGAACCAAATTATGTTTTGCACAAATGTGGGGAATGGCACAGCACTCTGAGCGCAAAACGATTTGAGAAAAGGGTTTTCAACCGGGTATTGAGCCTACGACTGAACACAGCGAAAATGACTCAACAGAGAAAACAAAAAGGCACTCAACCTAAACAAATCGAGTAACACTCGAGACGACTCAAGACAAGAATCGAGACAGTCAAAACAAAAGACATGACACACAGACGTGTTATAAAAGACAAGAGACCTCTTAGTTTGTGAGGAGCCAGTTTCTCTGGGTATTGTTTCCCACCCTCTTCTCATTTGTGATTCTCATATCACTCGGCCCTCAGGCTCGGTTTTTCTCTCAAAACCCCTTTTTGCTCACTTTTCTCTCGACTTACACCTCTCTATTCTTCACTCTCTCATTTTTCATCCCTCCCCAGATATGGTCGGTGAACAAACAAGAGGTTATGGGTTCATGCCAAACACTGTTAGCTCACAGCTACTTCTTCCGGCAACATATAGTCGATGCTCCGGATGAGGGAATAGAGTATCTTAATCCATTCCGATTCGTGCTTCGCACTTGGCTTGATACCTCGTTGCTCGGAGGGTGAGGGAGCTTTCAGCCCTTTACAGACAGCTCCAGTTGTGCTCTTTCTGGTAAGTATGCTGGCGATGGGGAAAAGACAGGAAGCCTAACTCAACTGTGCCCCTAGTTCATCATTTTGACCATTTTTTGTTTTGGTTTTCTACTAAAACACTTTTAACCAAACTAAGAGTTAGATTAACATACTTGTTCGATTTTCTGATTTAAAATCATGCAAGTCAGGCTATGAGCACTGAAAATTTTCCTTTTTTGGGTCCAAGAAAATGGTCCAGTTTTGGAAAATATGGAATACTTTTCGAGAAAATAGTCAACCTCAGTAAAAAAATTCTCAAAAACTATTTTTGCAAACGTCACTGCTCAACGAGTACGGAATTTACTCTCGAGATGCACAACCTCGGATCGGAGGCAATGGAAAATTGCCCCTTGTTCCAAAGGGCACAGCACGGCAACAGAAAGTTGCCCCTGGTTTGGATGGCGACTCATGGCAACGGAAAGTTGCCCCTTGTCTGGATAACGCCGCAGCATACTGTAGTCAGTCCTCATTAGTGATGATCGCAACCAAACTCTCGGATACAGAGAAGACGAAGATGGTCAAAACCAATATATGGACACAGTCACTTTGAAAGTGCGTGGGGCTGGACTTGAGGATGAAGTTGCCTACGTATCTCATACATAGGAATCAAGCCTTACATAGTTCCGGTTGTGTCACAACCAAACTATCAGATTCAGAAAAGGCAAGGATGATCAAAATCATTACATGGACACACTTGATTTGGAAGTGTTTGTGGCTGGACTTCAGGATGAAGCTGCCAATGTATCCCAAATATGGAAATCAAGCCTTACGTAGTTCCGGTTAAGGTACACTCGTGTATTAACCTTCACTTTTTAGGCTCTAACTTTTTCCAAGGCCGCCCTTTGCAGGTTTTCAACCTTACGAGCTTTATTCTTCTTTTCTTTTCAATTCCTTTTTTTTTTAATCATTTTTTTGTCTTTTCTTTTTCAAATCTTTTCATTCTTTTTTTTTTTGCATTTTTTTTGTATTCTTTTCTTTTCTTTTTCTTGCTCTAACTTTTGCCTAGGTCGCCCTTCTGGGTTTTCGGCCCAGCGAGCCTCTCAAAGGGTAAAAGTGTAACAAGTCCATGCCAAATGGTTTTTAAAGTTGAAGCCTCTCTGTATCTAGGAGAACGGCTGTTGCAATGATTTGCAGAAGAATCCATCATGGTTGCTCCGCGAGCTTCTTCTGGTGAGACCTAATCTTTTTGATTCGGCTTTGGTGCCTCTTGTTCGAGGGCTGCTTGAAAACTGGCCACACGGGCCTCCTCTGACAGTTGACCGTTGAATGTTCCGAATGAGTTCGAGGTTCAAAACAAATAGGTCGAATCTTGAGGCTGAGAGCGATCCTAGGCTGCACAATCTCAAGAGCGATTCCACACAGGTCTTCAGAGGGCCGAGCAAAACATTTGTTTTTGAAAGTTTTTAAGAAAGCGACAAATCGCTCGCGCCGAAGATAGTGTGGAACCAATCTGGATCAAGCCAGGGTCCTTCTCAGTACTCATGCTAACAAGCATGGTTTTGTTCATTAAAGGCTTAGCATGCCTCTCCTTTTCTCAAATTGATCAAAGTTTTGCAAAACTCGAGGAATCCCTTCCTCTTTGTTTTCACCGCAGTGTTAAAGAGGTTTTGAAAACACATAGGTCAATGCAATGATTTTCAGGGCACAAGAGAACAGGTGGAATGCACGGCCGTTCGATTCAAATCCTTTTGACACAACTAGCTCAAAATTAGCAATAAGCATGGAAACATGGTAGCCGCAGCTGCTCTATTTAAATTTCTCGGATGTAACTGGCTCCACAGCAGAGACAGACTCAAAAAGAAAGCAAAAAGGTTAAATACAAAAACGGTGGTCGAGGACACAACCTCGGAATCACTCGACATTCTATACTGGGGGACTGACTTGCTACAACAAGACAGACCCTTAAACAAAAAGACTGACTCAAAGCAAAGAGGCAAACTCAAAAACAAAATAGTGAACTGATTCAACACCCAAGCCAGAAGTTACAAAATTGCATTCGCAAATGCTCCTAACAGTGCGTGCCAAACGCCACATCTGAAATACACCGAGCACCGCCCGCAGGTGGTCCAACCCCTGATCACATACTTGCAGTATCCTCGAAATCCAACAATTCAGCGGTGACAGACTTTGCTGAGGTGGGTGGGGGGATGACCTCATTGTCGATCAAATCTTGCACTTCGTGGTGAAGGCAGAAACAACCATCGGTGCTGTGACCGGTTTGCTGGTGGTACGCGCAGCACAAGGCAGCATCATGTGTGAGAGGAAGATTCTTCGGGAGAGGTCGAGGCTCGAGGGGTTTAAGATGCCCCTTTTTAGCCAAAGTTTGAAATGCCCTAGACAAAGGCATGTAGAGGGCATGAAAGACTCTGCGCCCTCGAGGTAGATACTTCGAAGTCTGAGGGTTCTTGCTAGACGCACTAGCGAAAGGGTCGGCAGGCACTGCCTTGGCTTTCTGATCTTTTCCCGGTGCAGGGTTGGGAGCAGAAGGAACTGTTCTAGCATGACGAGGCCTATCCCGATTTTCCGCCTGGCTTGAACTGCCTTCGGTTGGAGTGGGGAAAGCATCATCCACAGTCTTAGCCATGACTGCAAGTACTTGTTGTTTATTCATCCCCCCGGCTTTCAAAGCCTCGACTGCCCACAGCAGTTGTTCAACGGGATCAGCATCTGTTCCCACTTTGTTCTTACCTCTAGCCTCAGCCTAATCGAGGGTTTGGGTTGCTATATCAGAGCAAAACCCGGTTGTTGTTGGCACGTCACGGTCATAGCTTGGGATAGCCTCAGGTTGGCTGAGCTCGATCACAATTCGCCCTAATAGCGGGGGCTCCTGCAGTACAAAATTCTTGGCATATGGTGCATTTGGTGGCGGAGCCGACATTCCGTAAGCGAGATCAGCCACAGACCTCTGAAGGTCACCAATCATTCCCATCAATTCAAACGTGGTGGGCTCACAAGCTTGGAACAACTAGGGCTCCCAGATCGGGCACGCGAGCGACCTGGGCGGATGTGGTACTTCAACATTGACCTCATCCCGCAAGATGGTTCCTTGGTCTAATGCGGCTGCCATAACCATGATTTCCTCTAAACTTTGGGTCATCATAAGTCCGCTGAACTTGAACGGAGATTATGCAACCGGCGATTGATGGATCAGACATCTGCCTTGCCTCAGCGAAGGAGAACACCAAATCTCTGAATTGAAAGGGAAAACAAGCAGCATTTCAGCCCAAACGGAACAGACACAGGCGTAGCTGAATAACTGTACTCTACTACTGATCACTGTTTCCCAAAATCACTGCCCCAAAAAAACGAATCTAATACCTGCAGATATAACTAATTCCCCAAAATACTGATATTGATGCCCTCAGGCCTGGTACCAAACTTGCAAATTGATATGTGCGTTCCTGTAGAGATACACTCTAAAAGCACATAGCAAGTAAATGAGAACCAAAA
>NW_021028771.1:555966-585005 GCF_004153795.1 Camellia sinensis | reverse complement strand
TGTTTCATTCAGATTCCCTGGTTGCAACTGGCTCTATGACAGAGACAGACTCAAAAGAAAGCAAAAGGGTAATTACAAAACAAAACGGTGTTCGAGGCAACAGCTCCGGAATCACCCGACATTCTATACAAAGGGGATTGACTCGCTACAACAAGACAGACCCATAAGCAAAAGGACTGACTCAAGACAATGAGATAGACTCAAAACAAAACAAAAGACTAGCTCGACACGCAAGCTAGGATTTACAAAACTAGCATTCGCAGATGCTCCAAAAATGCGTGCCAGACGCCACATCCAAACTATACCGAGCACCGCCCGCAGGTGGTCCAACCCCTGATCACAAACTTGCAGTATCCTCGAAGTCCAACAGCTCAGTGGTAACAGAATTTGCTGAGGTAGGCGGGAGGATGACTTCATTGTCGATCAAATGTTGCACTTCATGACAAAGGCGGAAACAACCATCGGTACCGTGACCGGACTGTTGGTAGTACGCGCAGTACAAGGTAACATCATGCGAGAGAGGGAGATTCTTCGGGAGAGGCCGAGGCTCGAGGGGTTTAAGATGCACCTTCTTAGCCAATATTTGAAATGCCCTAGACAGAGGCATGTAGAGGGCATGAAAGGCTCTGCGCCCTCGAGGCAGGTACTTTGAAGTCTGAGGGTTCTTGCTAGACGCACTAGCGAAAGGGTCAACGGGTACTGCCTTGGCTTTCTGATCTTTTCCTGGTACAGGGTTAGGGATGACAGGGACTATCTTGGTATGGCGGGGCCCATCCCGATTTTTCGCCCGGCTTGAACCGCCTTCGGTTGAAGTTGGGAAAGCATCATCCACAGCTTTAGTCATGACTGCAAATACTTGTTGCTTATTTATCCCCCTGGCTTTCAAAGCCTCGACTGCCCACAACAGTTGTTCAATGGGATCAGCGTCTGCCTTCATCTTATTCTTGCCTCTAGCCTCAGCTTGATCGAGGGTTTGGGTTGCTATATTAGAGTGAAACCCGGTTGTTGTTGACACGTCATTGCTATAGCTTGAAATAACCTCAGGTTGGCTGAGCTCGATCACAATTCGCCCCAGTAGCGGGGGCTCCTGCGGTACAAAATTCCCAGCGTATGACGTGGCTGGTGGTGGAGCCAACATCCCATAGGCTAGATCGGCCACAAATCTCTGGAGGTCGCCGATCATTCCCATTAACTCAAATGTGGTGGGCTCAGGAGCTTGAAACAACTGGGGTGTCCAGATCGGGTGTGTGACAGGCGACCTGGGCAGATGCGGTACATCAACATTGGTCTCATCCTGCAAGATGATTCCTTGGTCTAATGCGACTGCCATAACCACAATTTCCTCTGAACTTTGTGTCATCATAAGTCTGCTGAACTGAACGGTGATCGATGGATCAGACGTCTGTCTTGCCTCAGCAAAAAAAAACACCAAATCTCTGACTCCAAATCTCTGAACTGAAAGGGAAAACAAGCATCATTTCAGCCCAAACGGAACAGACACAGGCGTAGCTGAATAACTATACTTTCTACTACTGATCACTGTTCCCCAAAATCACTGCCCCAAAAAACTGAATCTGATACCCGCAGATATAACCGATTTCCCAAAACACTGATACTGATGCCCTCAGGCCTAGTACTAAACTTGCAAACTGATATGTGCGTTCCTGTAGAGATACACTCTAAAAGCACATAGCAAGTAAATGAGAACCAAAAATACCCCTATGTTGGGGTAGGGTTTCCCTGTCCTATTTTGTTAGGAACTAAGGTTTCACTACGCACGCAGCGGTTTCAAACAACCTATAATCGGGTAGCAACCTGTCTTAGTTTGGAATGGTCACTATGGATTCCGAATATGCACTAGGTCCAATGGTCAAAAGGGTGCCCCGGTAAAATCGGGGTTTGTGTTCCCACACTGGCAGAGCCCGTAACCGGTCAACCTTATGGCACGCAGCCTCAGGCTAACCGCTCAGGAATAGTAGATGGCAAACATGGTGTCCTAGACGCACCAATCCACATGCAATGCAAAGAAATACATAAGTGTAGTTAAAACAAAATATCATGAGTTCGAGTCAAGCTCTCTAAAGTCCCCAGCAGAGTCGCCAGAAACTATGGACGTCCCCGAACGTCCTGGGAGGAATGAATTCCCGTTCTGTTCGTTTGTGGGTTTACTATAGTTCGGACTCTCGAATTGCCACGGTTCTTAATCTGATCTCACAATGTGCAATGTAAGATTGATAAATCACCAAAGAGTCCAAATCCGACAAATCGTTTTGAGAAAACAGATTTTTAGAAAGAAGTGTCAAACATGGACTGTTTTGCCAGATACAAAGTCGCCACCTAAATATTTTTTTATGGGGAAATTTACGAAACCCTGACTCGTTTGCCTAAGGCCACGTGTCCATCATCACCAAAGTTGTCTCGGCTCGGGAACTTGGGTACGATTGGAGAAGGTTAGCTATGAGCACCCCCGCTCGCCCGATCCGAAGATCGGCCTCTACTGACCATGATATCTAGTTTTGAAAACGTTATGTGTTCTTATTCCGATTAATTAGCTAATCTTACTATGTGATGCGCACAACACAAAAGTATAGACTAGATTGCCTAATTTGGAAGAAAACATTGCATATCCGTTTGTTCAGAAAATAGTTTGAAATTTGCTACTCGCAAGTAGGCTAAAATACGGATTTCAACGAGTTGTTCCAACTCAAGCAATCCAACCTTCACCCACAGGCATTCAGGCAGTAATATCACATATGCACATAGCCACATGGTAAGCATGCTGTCATGTTAACATTCACACTCATGCGAGATGCTAAAGCATAAATACTTACAGTGTACCCCGAGCCAAAACAAAGAACGTGTTAGCAATCAAACGTATGATCCGAGTCCATGTTAAATGGCTAATGCATCACAGGCAAAATGCAATCTAGAATAGGCTCGACCAATCCTAGGATGGCATGTGAAATGCAACAAGTAACATGTATTCAAGTTAGATTTGAAATACTATGCAGTTAGCATGATGCGCCGAGCCCGGTGCATGCAATACTGATGAATGAATGCACGCATGCATAGCATAAGGTATGCTAAATTAAATATGCCCTAGTACTAACCATCAAAAGCAGGTAAGTAAAAGGGAGAAAGAAATGGGGGTTGGAAGACGTGCACACACACACCCACACTTATTACACATTCGCCCTCGCTCGAAGTGACCAAAAGAATAATACAAATTAATTAACCTACAAGCTAATTAATTATTACAGACCACTTAACTAGTTAAGCAAATTAACTAAGCTAAAAAGGCAATAAAACAGCCTCGAGAAGAGGGTCCAATGCATGCGTGCTCGGGTTTGCTCGAAAATCCATCACCATGCGCAAGCTGTCTCTGTTTACCCTGTTCTGCTCTTCTGAAAATTGCATAAGTCCCAAGGAACACTCTCTGAACACTTTGGAGCATCACCGACCAAGGGGAAACATCACTGACCATGGTAGAAGGGTTGTCGACCAAATATTCAGCTCTCGGCCATCTATCATTGGTCGATCGGCACTTTATGCAGTCGACCGGCCATATTTATCTGCAGAATCCTGTTTTGACAGCGGCAAAGGGCAAACATGGCATGGCAATGCATTTCAAGCAAATGTTTGCACAAACACCCTCCTTATCATGTTCATGACTCAAAGGAGGATGGTCCTCGACCCTGGGGCCACCAATCGCGCATTTCAATGCGTGATGGCCAAAGAGGCCAAGTTATGCATTTTGATGTCAAATGAAATGCAAACCAAATAAACACATAAGGCCTAACCTTATCACTTGATCAAGAGACCAAGGCATGCATGCTCAATGCAATGAAACCTAGACATGTGAGCTAAGTATGCAATCATGAGCATGAAAGCAAGTAATGTGTACTAAGCACACAACCTAAACAAAACAAACTGCAAGGCATGTAACAACATGTGCAAGCTAACAAGCATGCAATATGCAATGCGACATGCAAACATGCAAGACACGTAACATGTTAAGCAACCAAGACAAAATGAAGAAAACATGCTAAATGTGATGTGATTCAAGCATGCAACACATGCGATAGGCCAAGTATACAACAACACACAAGGCGAGCATGCAACAACATGCAAAGAGGAGGGACTTACACCAAGATGGGCAGCTCTCTACTAGGTCCACAGTGGCCAAATGGCTTAAGGCCAAAACACATACAAACATGCATGCACACATGGCCCAACTCTTAAGCATAAAGAAGCAACTTTTAAGCACACTTAAAAGAGGATAAACATGGACTAATGGCAAGCATAGCAAGCTTTGAAAATACATGAGGAATGATGCCAAATCAACCTATCAATGCAAGCAAGGCATGCAACTATGTCCAAAACTCAAGGCAAGCCATGTGGCTTAAACCATGGCTATATGAAGCAAGTCCCAAAGGGCCATGGGGACTTAAAACCACCCCAAGGCAGATCAAAACAAGGTCAAAGGCACACCTAGATGGCATCTGAGTGGCCTAAGTCTAAAGGCATGCAAAAGGGTTCAAACATAAAGCATAAGATACCAACCTCTTGAAGCATTAAATGAGCATCAAATGCAAGCATACAAGCATACCACAAGGACTGAAATGATGTTATAAGTGGTGCCAAACCACTGAAACAAGCCAAGTAATGCATGCTCAACACTCACACACCCAAGGCTAACAAGCCAAAATGCAAGGTGGCTATGCAAAGCATGTCATGGATGGCCAAAACAACTCCAAACAGAACCTAAGCATACTAAGACATGCATAAAATCTTCACAAACCTAGGCCAAAAACATGCTAGAAACAAGGCTCAAAGCACAAAGCATGTTAAGGCAATTCATGGCATTACAAGACAAGTATACAAAGCAAGCATGGTGTGTCTAAACCAACTTAAAATAGTGCTATATCATGGAAAAATAAGAACAAATACTAGCTAAGACATGGCTAACATGAACTCAACAATGGTGCTCACGCATGAGGCTAAAATGATAACTTTTGAAAACAACAAGGAGAGGGGATGGCCCTCTCCTTCTTAGGACCTCAAAGCACTATCCCCACCACTAAAATCCCTCTGGATTTCAGTGGTGAGGAGGCCCAAACAAGGTGGTCCCGGAGCTCACCAAAATAGCACAAAGTGGGGGCCAAACAAGGCCTAAGAGGGGTCAAACAACCCCAAACACCAAAACAACCTTAAACAACTATTTTATGCACTTAAAATTAGAACTTTTATATGTTATAAGTTAAGCTCAAAAACAGATGCAAGGATGGATAAAAGCCTATGCAAAAATGGGGAATAAAGGGGTAAAGTTCTTACCCTTGAAGACCTTCTTCACAAGGACCACTCCAGCCCCTTCTCCAAGCTTAGATCAACTCAAGAACTCTGAAAATCACTCCTTAGTACCTCAGTAGCTAAAGGAAAGTGTGACTCTAGGTGTTTGTGTGCAAAACTATGAACAAAACACCTTAATACACACACAAAGAGGAAAAGAGAGGGAGATATAGAGATAGATAGATACACAAGACCCAACCCTAATTCAGACCTCTGGAACTCTTTTTTGTAACCCTTGAGGAGGGAGGAGAAGGCCTCCCTTTATAAAGGATCACTCTTGCAAAGCTTACAAAACATATTTCGACCCCGTCTTGTGAATGTATATCCACATATGTTATCCTTTTGTAAACTTAACTTGACTTGATGGAAGATAATTCTTCACCATTGTTGTTATTTATTAATGTTGTGGATGGGTTACTGTTTTTATTTTCGGGCTGTGATATTTAGTGACAACGAGGATAGAGTTTTGTAATGTATTTTACACAAAGATAAGCATTACAAGTGGAAAAATGTGTTCTTGGCTAAACAGACGATTCCGGATGCAACCATGAACTTCGTTTTTGCAGATTGAGATAATCTGTAATTATAACAGTTGCATTTTAATTTGTAGTAGTTTTAATTTGTAATTTGTAATAGTTTCACCATAGTGGAAAGGGGAAAGGAAAGATGTTTATAAACCTTCAGGTTTAGAGAAAATCATTAGGATTAATTTTATTATTCCTCAATGGTTTGATTTTATGTAACAGAAACCAAAGTGTTTAGCCTTGGCTAAAAAGTATTTCTGAGTTATCTTTAGAAATGAAAACTAAAATGGATTTGGTTTCAAACCTTTGTGCTTAGAGGAAATATTTGGGTTTAATCTTTTTATTTCCAAAGTGATAGGAAGCCAAGTTTTGAGAAAGTCTTTGGTTATAATTTGATTATTTCCGAAGTGTTTTGTTTTGAAAAAAGAAACCAAATTTTAGCATTAGCTAAAATACTTTTGATTTTTATTCAAAAATAATAAGCTCAGTTCTGAGAGTACTGGTTAACTTTTATGAGTGGTGTAATTTTGATAGTAATTTTTAATTGCTTGTAAGTTTTGTAAACTTGATATGTTTTAACCTAGTTTATCTCTAGAAAAACTTAATTTTAAAGTTGTTTCCTATGGACTAGGAATCAAATGCTCTTGAAAGTTTTGTGTAAGGTTAATTGTGTCTTAAGTGGGACCGATGTGACTCCTCTAGTCTTCTTGGAAACTTTCCTAACCATGTTCGATTCTAAGATAAGTGGTGAGATCATGTTTTAATTAAATTTCAGACTTTGGATTTTCCAGTGTTAAGTTTAGTTTTTGAAAAAATAGAATAGTGAATTTTTGTTGTGATTTTTCATAAATGGCTTCAAGAGGTGACAACAGAAAATGTTGTTCCACCTGAGAACCTTGAGTCTTGAGAGGTTCTTAAAGAAAGATCTAGATGGATCAAGTGTGATTAAAGGAAATAATAAGATTACATGATAATATCTCTGAATTAATTAGAGGCAATTAGTATGTTATCCTTGTGTCAATTATAGCATGTATGATTGCTATGTGACTTTGCTTAAGAGCAAAGATGAGACAATCCGTTAGGGTGGGTGAATATATTTTTTGAATTTTTATAATTCTGAATATATTCTTAAATTGGTGGCGAGTGCAATATCACTAATCACAGAGATAAAAAAGCTGGTGGTTTCTAGGGGGTGTTAGACCACTGATTACTCAGTTATGAGATTGTGGTTCTTAGTAGTGAATAGATTACTAATCATATGTCAAGACATAATGATTCATAGTAATGAAAGAGTCTACTGATCCTATGTCAAAATGTTGTGATTCCTAGTAGTGGAGTGACCAGGGCCGGCCCAGAGATTTGTGGGGCCTAAGGCGAACTATAAAAATGGGGCCCCTCTAATATATATCTTTTTTCATAAAAAATTTATGTATAAAATGATAAGTATCCACAAATTTTTTATTTAAGTATACTTGAACATATAATCATTAAAATTATAAACTAAAATTTACTTTCATATACTTGAATTAATTGTTCTACTTTCATCATATTCTTTCTCTTTTCATATCCAGAACTATACTTCCTAGGAAACATGGCTATAATCACAAACACTTCAATCCACAAATCACAAACACTGCAAATCAATCCACAAATCACAAACACTTCAATCCACAAATCACAATCCACTAATCTGATAGCAAATAAATTATAAAAAAAAAAATTTAATGAAACAAAATTAGGGCAAAAAATTTATTCAATTAAAACTGATAAATACCTAGGTAAGAAAATTAGGGCTAAATTATTTATTCCACTAAAATCTAATGGATAAAGAAGGTAAAAAAAAATTAGGGCAAATTTATTATTCCACTAACTGATAGAGAAAGAATGTAGAAAAAAAATTAAAGTAACTTTATTCAATAAAATCTGATAGTGAGAGAGAAGATTTACCGAGAGAGAGTGAGTCGCCAGAGGAGTGAGTGAAACAGAGAGAGTGAGTCACTCACAACAATGTTGTGCTCTGCGTCTGCCTTGCCTTGAACTTGGTACATATTGCCGTGATCTTCATTTCATTACTTCGTTAAAGAGAGAGAGAGATTGAAAGCAAAACAGTGCACTGAAGTGAAAGTGATGTTGTATATAGTGTATGTATGGTTTGGGTTGGGCCCAAACACTTCTTCTGTTTTTGTTTTATTTTGTTTTTTTTTTTTTTTTATATGTTTTCATTTTAATAAATATGGGCCAAACACATTTATAAATAAATATGAGCTAAATTTTACATGGGCCCAATAAAACATTTTGGAGCCCTTTAAATTGATCTTAAAAAAATAAATAAATAAATAAAAAAAGGGGGTTGGTCCTATAACAATTCATTAAATTTGGGAGCCCTTTTTTTTGGCCAAAATTTGGGGCCTAAGGCAAAGCCTTACCTGCTTTAGGTTAGGGCCGGCCCTCGGAGTGACTACTGATCACATATGAGA
Organism: Camellia sinensis; assembly: GCF_004153795.1. Taxonomy (NCBI): domain Eukaryota; kingdom Viridiplantae; phylum Streptophyta; class Magnoliopsida; order Ericales; family Theaceae; genus Camellia; species Camellia sinensis. The sequence goes on along the minus strand of NW_021028771.1, from coordinate 576,655 downwards.
ATATTGTGATTCTTAGTAGTAAATTTTTTAACACACTTGTTTATTTATTTATTTATTCTTAACACACACTTAACATACATTTTAACATCTCCATTGTAGTACTTATTCACTCTCTAAATTAACATACACATAAAATGGGTTTACTTTTATTGTTTTATGTTAGTTAACACACTAATACACAATTTTAACACCTCCATTGGTGAAGCTCTAACCTAAATTGTGGTGGGTACAGTCGACTCATTTTGCCTTTTAGGTATCCCAAAATTAATGACTAATTATCTGGGTTGCTTATAATGCAATTGTTTTACTTGGTTATGACATTAACTTTTATGATTTTTTATATAATGCAAAATAAAACTTGACTGCCATTTCTTTGACGACATAAACACAAAGTTGAAACTAGTGTGATCTTAACTGCTTTAATCCCGACACTGATTTTTCCTAGAGTGACTAAGGATTGGTCATCCTGAAGCAATCTATGTAAGATGCATTCCTTTAATTTCAGCTGCCTCCTGTATAAGAAGTGATGTTGTATTGTATTGTTTGATATTATGTCTTTGTTTTGACTTCATACAGTTGGAGCTGAGGCTGATGATGATAGGATTCAGCTCCTTTTGTCGGAGGTCAAGGGTAAGGATATAACGGAGCTCATTGCATCTGGACGAGAGAAGTTGGCATCAGTTCCTTCTGGTGGCGGTGATGCTGTTGCAGTGACCTCATATGGTGGTGGAGCTACTGCAGCAGCTCCAGCAGCAGCTGAGCCCAAGAAAGAGGAAAAGGTGGAAGACAAAGAGGAGTCAGATGATGTAAGTTTTTATCCACTTAATCACATTGTTGCTGGAATTCTGAGATTTGACATCTCATTTCGCCCAGCTACTTATGTTATCTCAGTTCTTCTCGCATCTTACATGGTTATCTGAGCTTCAACCTGTTTACTGGTTAACTTGTTTAACATTGATGGATTCAAACTAACCATAACACTGATGGATTCAAACTATATTGTCCATTCATTTTAGATAAAAGGTGAATATTATAGTTAGTGTCATATGAGGTGCCACAGCAGATGGTTCCCAAATATGCTATTCAAATATGACCAATCTAGCATTATTCTATTTTTAAATTGTTGTGCGCATTCATGCATGTTCTTTGCATATGAACAACTTTCAAACATAATGGTATTGATTTTTCTTTTCTTCTAACTTGCTGCAGGATATGGGCTTCAGTCTTTTTGACTAAGGGGTTCAGATTCCTTCTTTCCTCCACAATTCAGTGTAATGTATGCTTGAACTTTTTGTTATGCAGAGTGACTGTAGTTTTTGGTTTTTTATTTGGTAGAAAAAACTTGGCAAATTAAAAAAAAAATACTGCAACTCTGCTGGTCATATTTTTGTTTGTTTTATTAAACTAGTGAATTTTATGTTCTATTCCAAATGTGTCTAATTTAATGTTGGGGGAATTACATGCATGTGAGATTTGGGCAAAAAAAATTGCCAACACATGGAGGGGTGCAAGTGACACTTGCACATCCACAGCTTTTCATTTGCACCCTACCACATATGTACACTTGCACCCTCATGTGTTTGTAATTTTTTTTCTTAACTCCCACCTACATGTAGTTTCCCTTTAATGTTTTTGATGAATTATTGGTTTTGTTGGTGTGATTTTGGTGTTAGTATTCCAATTATACAGGGGTATGTGCTTCGTCTGTCATGCAGGCTTCTAACAATAGTCTTTCTTGAAGATTACTACTATATGCACTGCTCTTGATTTTAGAAAAAATCAATCTATGAATTAGTTAGGATAGGAATTTTTACTTGTTGCAAGGTTTTAGATTTGAAACAAATCAATAAATTAGCATTTAAATTAATAAAATTAAAAATTTAAGATTTATTTTGTTAGAAGGTTCAAATTTTAAGGATTTATAGTGTTCGTATATATATCAAAATTTTTGCTAGTATATATTTTTATCGGTTTTAAATTAAAACCCTAAGTTCGTCTCTATATATATATATATGTATGTTATAATAATATTTTTTTCTCATGATGTGGCATAGTTTGCAAATTAATGATTGATAGTCGATGTTATGTTTTATCACTAATCCAACAGTGTAGAGCCTTGTTTGCTACAAAATGGTTTATTTTAATTTAAGAGTTTATATCATACTATTTAGTGAAATTTTTGTTTATAATTTATTGGGCAAAAATAACTTAAATAAGTTGAAATTTTTGATTATTTGAAAGTTAGAGAAATGGTGGTTTAGTTTCTATTTTTTAATTATCAAGTTTTAATTTACAATAAACTACACTAAGCATGACTTAGACCATCTCCAATGGTTCATTAATTCTTTCATCAAATTTAAATTTGATGAAAAAATAACTTTTTTTTTTTGCTCCAATGATTTCATCAAATTAGTATTAAATCAATGATATCAAAAATCTTTTATCAAATTGAGGACGTCTGGAGCTTTCATCAAATTACTATTCATAATCGTTTGATTTTTACCATCGGATGTCCTCTCGGATGACTATCTCTAGACAAAAATTTGTGAAAAAAATACACTGGACGATCAATTGGTTGGACATTTTTCCGGTCATCCAATGTTTTGATGAAAGTCCAATATCTTCAATTAGAGCACTTGATATCAAATGGAGTTTTTACTCAAATTTAATTAAAAAAAAATAAAAATGAACAGTTGGAGATGCTCTTATAATGAGTTACTATGAAAAATATGAAAAAAAGAAGGAAATTCTTTTGGGTGCACTGCACAGTATCCTAAAAAGAATTGAGGATTATAACATTATTCATCTTGTTTGTCTTTAGAAATGAAGATTATAACATTATTCATCTTGTTTGTCCTTAGAAAATTAAGTTCACTCTTTAAAAAATTGAATTTTTTGTTTTTTATGTTTTTTCATCTTTAGTATCCTAAGAGTTTTCTTGTAAACTAGTTAGTTTCATTAATTTTGAAAAAATAAATTTAATATATTATTTGAAAATTAGCTTTACAGTTATACCTTTATTTCTATTTTGTCTTCTTTCTCTTTTTTTTTTTTTTTGGGTACTAGAAAGGTAAGATACATAACTTATGAGAATCAAATTTGAGATAAATTTTTATGCGAATCTTTTTTATTTTGAATGGGTTGAAATATGGAATTCTTCAAACATTCTAAAATGATGTGAGATTTTTCAAATATTTCAAAAGAAATGCAAAAATTCCATAGTAAGCTTTGAACAAATGTATAATTTCAATCTGTAACACTCTAATGTAACACTTCGAAAAACTTTAGCGTAACACTACAATGTAACACATAAAAATATTTTTTAGTGTACTTTTTACAAACGTAACATTCCAATATAACACTAAAAAAATGATATTGGATTCTTCAACCCATTCTAAAAAAGTGTGGGATTCTTTAAATCATTCCAAAATGAGTACAAAAATTTCTCAGTAAACTTTGGGTAAATGTATAATTTCAAACTGTGAGTATTACATTTGCAAAAAGTACATTAAGTAGTTTTTTAGTGTTTTTATGTGTGTTACATTAGAGTGTTACATTTGAGATTATGTTAATTGGAGTGTTATGTTTGGAAAAAGTACACTAAGAAATTTTTTTTGTATTACATTGGAGTCTTACGTTTAGGAAAAGTTTATAGTGTTAAGTTGTTACGTTTGAGAAAAGTACATTAAGAACTTTTTTAATGTGTTACATTGGAGTATTATGTTATTGGAGTGCAATATTGTAGTGTTATGTTCTTATTCGTAATGTGGGACTTGTTCCAAAAGGAAGGAATCCAAAACCTCTATAGTGAAGATTGCCTAAATGTGTGATTTCACATTTGGAGAAATCCACTTTTTTCCTTAAAAACTTAAACCCAAATGTGTAAGCGACTACCATTTTGTGTAATTTTCACTTTAATGAGACCTTTAAATTTATATGAAAAAAGGGGAACAAAACAGTTCACAAGATTACATTTTGAGATTTATTAATATTTCACCCTAAAAAGTATAATATTTATGATTTTTTTTTAAAAAAAAGAATTTATCAAATACAAAAAATATAAAAATTTAGTACATTTTCGTATTTTTTTTATATTTATTGAATTTTTTAAATATTTGTTTCCAAATTTTTTACTCTTTAAATGAATCTAAGTTATGCGTATTTAGAAGTAAAAACTTTACTTAAAATATTAATAAAAATTACTAAAATCAAAAAAATGAAAAATAAAAAACTCGATTTTTAGAAAATCAATCAAAACCAAACAAGGTGATTGTATTTGTCTACACCATTAAACATATTTCGAGTCACTCACAACATCATGATTAAATTACAAATATAAAACTGTCATATTTATACCAAAAAACCAAACTCTGTTTGTATTTTTTTTTTTTTTTCTCACTACCATATATATCTGGACTCATCCTAAAGTTGTACAAAAGAAGAAATCAAAATACTAATCATTGTGAGCAGACAATTTTCTTCATTGCCTTCTGGTACTCTTCGGCAACTAGTTTTGGTTTCTAAACTCAACCAACCTGTAACAAACCCGCCCAACACATCCTATAACTCAAATACAAAGTAGGAAAGGATGTAAACAAGATAATAAACAACTACCAACATCCACGGACACATGTCCGGATCACTATACAACAAGGGTAAACCCGGGATCGCTATACTGCAATTGTACAACACCATAGAAGACCAATTCTTTCTCAGACACACAGTCCGCACAACCCCATCCATTTTATGCCTTATATGAGAACAAGTTATTTTAGTAACTTTTTTCTATTTTTGACTTTTTATGAAAAGATATGTAGAAAAGTACAGAAAGTGATGTGACAATTTATAGTGATTTTTTAGCTTTTTGACTAAAACATGTAGTTACCAAACGAGACCTTAATAGTCTCTTTAGGTGCATAGTCGAGTTGAAACACATTATAACATACTTCTCGTCCACCAAGTCGATATCGTCGAAGGCACCATAAAAGTCACGATTTCAAAGTTAGAAGAAAAGAACAAATGGAGGAAGGAGGTTGGAAGCCAATGATACGCAAGCACGGAGGTGCAAGGAGTATGCATCAAAGATCGGAGTCAGGCATCTACATTGTTTTTGTTGACAACCTACTAGAGTCAATGAAACCCAAAGGGCTGTATACTTTGTTCACCAACTTCAGAGTGGTGCAAGATGTATTCATACCCCATAAAAGAAGGAAGATGACGCGCTCAAGGTTTGAATTTATGAGATATAATTGTTCAATTGCAGCAAGCATGGCAGTCCAGAAAGCAAATGGATTATGGTGTGATAACAGAGCTTTGAAAGTGAAAGCTGTAGAGTTTGTTAGACGTAACGAAGCACAGAAAAGGCCTCTATATCTACCAACTCAAAGACAGGATATGAGAGGTGCTGGACAGGTTTCTTGGAAGATAAAAGGTAAGGAATCTTATGCCCATGTTGTAAGTGGAAAAAGATCTATCGCTAGTGCAAACTTAACTCTCAAAGTATATAAAGTAGGGAATGGATGGTTGTACAATAGTGCAATCGTGTGATTAAAATCGTTGTGCTGTGGGGTAGATTTCCAAAAAGAGTTGAGGACTAGAGGCATGGAGGACATTGAGGTTCAAGATGGAGGGGGTAGGGACATAGTTCTATCATTTCAATCAGTGGAACGCATGAGAGAAAAACTCAAGAAAATGGAGGTTTGGGTAAAGGAATGGTCTGAATCGATCACGGAATGGAAACAGAGGATGGCCATTGAACAAGAAAGAGCTGTTTGGTTGAGTTGTTATGGTGTTCCCTTAAACTTATGGAACAACAACACTTTTTATGCAATAGGCAGATTATGAGGGGAAGTGATTGGTCTGGATGATGATACTTCTAATATGAAAAACTTGATCTGTGGCAAGGTAAGAATAGGTACAAAGTGCATGGAATCCATCAACAAAACTATAACTTTGGACTGCAAAAGGGTGTTGTATCCGATAAAAGTATGTGAAGATCAGATTGTTACTGCGAAGGTGGTGAATAAACAATGCATGTGTCATCACCAACACGGTAATAGTGCCAATCATAGCTCTAATGGTGATAAAGATGTCCAAACGGCTGAAGTAGCAAGCAAGCATGAAGATGATGATAATGACATGGAGGCGCAAGTTGGCAATGAGGTGGATGGAAATGGTGACCTAGAGGTAAGGGTCAGCGAAACAAGGAATGATGATTATAATGTCAGGGTAGGGGAGGCTACCTGCACAAGCACGTCTGTGGTGGTTGAAACTGTCAGCGGTAAGGGGAAAGAAATTTCTGGGGGTGCATGCGTGGGTAGGGAGGTAGCTTTGGTGATGAGCCCTATAAACGTTCAAAATGGGGGAAGCAGAACTGTTGAGGATGAAATCATTACCCCAAGCTTCATGAAAAGTCTAAGTGGATCTGAATTAATAAGGCATTGGCTCAATATTGAGGTTGTCCCAAATAATGCCCATGAATTGAAGTGTGCACAAACCCAAACCCACAGAGCACCTGAAAGCAGCAAATTGGGGGCCCAGTCCAACGTAGAAGAGTCTATTCAACCTTGCAGTGGAGAAAAAGCACAAACTTGTAATGTAAGAGAGGAAAGTAGTGAGATCATGGGTACTTCTTGTTGTTCCAACCCACATGCATGAAAAACATGGGAACCAACCAAGTCAAGCTTGGCAGCCACCAACCATAGCAAGGGTCAAGAATGGAGGCTACCCAAGTCAAGAATGAAGGCTCTCCCACCTACTCCTTTTGTGTATAAATAGAGATGGGAGGGAGAGGATGAGAGATATCAGAAATTAGAGAGTAAAGAGCTGTGAGTTGAGTGAGTTTCATCTCCTCCTCTGTATTTTGTATTTTGCTCCATTTTAGTGAAAATTCTCATTTCTGTCCGTGGATGTAGGCATTGGGCCGAACCACGTAAATATTGTGTTCTCTGTGTGTGTGAGATATTATTCTGGGTGTGTTTGATCCTAACACTTCTGCAGAATCAATTCGGATGAGAGTTACAAGCAAGAAGGAGAAAGCCAAAGAAACCTCAAGCAAACATCACAAAAAGAAAGGAAGTCTTCAAAGGGATCAAAAACTTGGAGGAACTTTATTAAATTTGAAGAAAGGAGCTGTGTTTAGGTCGGCGGTGGCTGCAATATCCCCCTTAGCAGCAAATGAATCAAGTAATAGGAGAATGCTACTCAATGAGGCTGAAGCATCACTCCAAATTGGGCACATCCTTGGAGTGAATTGTGAAGGTAAAGATGAAGAAATTCTCAACAAATTAATGGATTTGGAAGCACAGGACAAGGAAAAAATACGGAAAAGGGGTGGGGATGCTAGTTAAGCAGCAAACCTGGATGAGTAGGAGCTGATAAGTGTTTTTTAATGAAGCTTTTATCTTGGAATGTAAGAGGGTTAGGAAGGCCTAAGAAAAGGAGAGAGATTATAAAAGTTTTTTGTGAAAGAAGGATTGATATGGTGCTATTACAAGAAACCAAGAGATCAACAATTGATGAAAAGTTTGTCAGATCAATCTGGGGCCGAGACCAAATGGATTTCATGGCAGTTGATTCAGAAGGAGTTGCTGGTGGTCTGTTATGCATATGGAACCCATAAGTGTTTCAACTAGTGGATTGCTGCAGCAATAGGAACTTTATAATCTTATCAGGCACTCTCTATAACAGTTTCGATGGTGCGATATTAAACATTTATGCTCCAAATGATATTGGGATAAGAAAGAAGGTATGGGATAGCTTGGTTCGATTAAATTGTTATACAATAAACCTTGGTGCTTGGGAGGGGACTTTAATGAGATCAAAAATATATCATAAAAGAAAGGGGTGTTCTAGGAGAGATAAAGGTATGCAGGAGTTTAATGGGTTGATTGATAAACTTGAAGTGGCCGATTTACCAATGATGGGTAGAAAATTTACCTGGTGTAATTCTCAGGAGGGGGAGAAGTGGAGTAGAATTGACCGATTTTTGCTTAATCCAGAATGGCTACAATGTTTAATTTTAAGCTTTGAGGGCTGCCAAGGAAGGTCTCAGATCATTGTCCTATTCTGTTGATTGAGGATGAGAGAGATTGGGGTCCCAAACCATTTAGATTTCTAAATGCTTGGACCCTACATCCAAAGTTCAAATCTTTTGTGGAGATTACGTGGGCAGAAGCAAATGTGGAAGGTTGGGCTGGTTTCAAGTGTTTACAAAAGCTCAAAAAATTAAAACTGGCATTGAAACTTCGGGCTAAGGAAGTTTTTGGTGATGTGGAGCATAAACTCAATGAGGTTGAAGAGGAGATTCATACTCTTGATATAATTGTTGAAGAAAGACCATTATCTGAGGCAGAGAAAGCAAGAAGAAGATAGGCAAAAGGTGAAGCTTGGAAACTAAGTAAAATGGTGGAATGGGTATGGATTCAAAAATCTAGAATCAAGTGGACTACACAAGGAGATAGGAACACAAGATTTTTCCATATTATGGCAAGTTCTAGGAAAAACAGACTGGAGGTTAGAGGGACTGTTAAGGAGGATCCTGTTAAGGAGGATCCTGTGGAGGTTAGAGCTGAAGTAAAACAACATTTTATTAACCAATTTTTTGAACCATGGCTTATTAGACCAAGGCTATCTAGGCCTTTCTTATCCATTGGGGGTAGAGAAGCTGTTGAGCTCTTAGAAGTTGAGTTTTCAGAAGCTGAGATTGAAGCTACAGTGAAGAGTTGTGAAGGAAACAAGGCACCTGGACCTAATGGGTTTAATCTTATATTGTTTCAAAAGTGTTGGAAGGTTATCAAGGCAGATGTGCTTCAATTCATGAAGGAATTTCATCAAAATTCAAAGTTGGTAAAAGGTATTAATAGCTCTTTTGTTGCTTTGATTGCTAAGAATGAGAACCCCTCTAGTTTGAATGACTACAGGCCTATTAGTCTCATTGGCTCTTTGTATAAAATTTTGGCAAAAGTCTTAGCAAACAGAATCAAAAAAGCGTTACCACGAATCATTAGTGCTACACAATCAGCATTCATTGGGGGCAGAAACATCTTAGATGAGGTGTTGATAGCCAATGAGATTGTGGATGGCTGGAAGAAGAGTAGAAAGAGTGGAATTGTCCAAAAGCTAGATTTTGAAAGAGCTTATGATTCAATCAATTGGAATTTTCTATTTACTATGCTTTCAAATTTTGGTTTTGGAGATAAATGTGTATGCTGGATGAGGGAGTGTATATCTTCAGCCAGAGTTTCAATATTGGTAAATGGTTCGCCAACCTCAAAATTTAGCTTGCGAAGAGGTCTTAGACAGGGTGACCCACTATCACCCTTTCTTTTTAACATTGTGACTGAGGGACTAAATATCCTACTGGCACTACTAAAAATCAGACTTTTTGCAACAGTCTCAAATGTCACAAAAGGTCCATGTATCGTCGCAAAAAGTCTTTTGCAACGGAGCTGCGACGGGAAATGGGGGCTCGCGGAAACGGGCATGACAAAAAATATTTGCAACGGTTACAAACCGTTGCGTTCTTGTAGCAACAGCTAATCAATGATTTTTGTGACAGTTTAACCTGACACAAAAAAGGAGAAAAAACTTCACTTTTTAGTGACGATATTGGTTGTCGTTGCCAAAACTTTTTTGCGACGATATTTGACGTTGTGAAAAGCATTATTAGCGACGGTCTAAAACGTCACAAAAAAGAAAAATTAAATTAATACCATATTTGCGACAGTTTAAACCGTCGCTAAAGATTTAAACTAATATGTATATACTACAGGTTAACCCGTCGCTAATAAAATGTAAGGAAATGATGATTACATTAGCGACGGTTATTATTGTCGCAATAAAATTATTTTCATAAAATCAATATATATTTTATTAATTCATTCCCTGTGCAAATTATTAATATTTTCTAAAATAAAATATATCCGCATTCATATTCACAAAATCATACGTATATATTTACCCTGCAACAATTGTCAACCAAATATTCTTTACAAAAATATATAAAACATTCTCTAACAATACTAATAACTTTTGATATTCAATAACTTAAATTTTTGTATCTAAAGCAAAACAAAAGTATCGACAATGCAAATAAAAAAACATATATATTATAGTTTGTTTTAATAGCAACAGTAAGCTCCAATATCAATATGTGAAGATATCATCACGCACTCAAAAGGGATTGCATCTGCAAAACGAAACACAAAAAAAAATTCATTTATAATATAATTAATTTTAAGCTTATAGAAAATGTAAAACAATTAATATTTATTTCATTAAACTGGCAGAGAACCTTGTACCGGACAGTTCCCTTTTTCAGGAGAAATGGCTAATTAAATTTTTAGAAAGCTCAGAACTGCAGTATCATGGATGTCTACCAGGTGAGAGACAAGTATTGCTAGAAATAAGTGAACTAATTCCAATCACTGCAAGGGCTTCCATGGTTTAAAATTCCCCAAAACCCTACGTTATAAACTCAATTTTTTGGGCACAAACTTCACTTGACTTCCATACATTCTGTTAATGACATAATAACCAATTTTTGAACTCCAAGGAATAAGTAGTTTTATGTGACTCCATACCATGGACAAATCGATCAAGATGTGTGAGCATGAATAGAGAGTCATCAAAGTTGAAATTACTGACTCCAAAGGTTCTGCTAAGACTGTCGTATAGAGTTATAAAACCAACCAGCACCGTCGACCAAAGTGGATGGTTTGTCACACTTACCAATTATTAGACTATCAACAGTCATTTATTACAAATTCTAAAAGGTTCTAAGAGTGATTTTTTGTCACACTACAATTTTTTTCCCCTGGAAACCTTTTAGATAATGAAAATGGCCACATACAGTAAATATAAAACTGGGAAGAATTTCTCAAATTCTGAATGTAAATAGAGATCATATTAATTACATTTCAGAGAAGTTTGATGAGAAGGATATTTGAACAGGAATCACTAAAAGAATGGATGTCACTTCAGAATAACAGCTCACCACCATTGACTCTTCAATTCTCAAAACAAAAATCAGTCCTTCATTCAAATGCCAAATCATTAAAGAATAACAGCTCACCACCATTGACACTTCAATTATCAGAACAAAAATCAATTCTTCCATTCAAATGCTAAATCAATAAAATAAATTGATGATTCATAATAGTAGCAAAATAAAGCAGCAAATTTCATTCCTTCGTTGATCAATATATTCATATAAAACAATCTGTTTACAAAGGCTATCAGTTTCAAATTGATAACTTGGAGGTGATACTAGGGCAAAAGTCAGAGTCAAAGAGTGATAAGAAACATTTAATCAAAGAATAGAAGAAAAAAAACAATGTCTGCTGCATAACAGTGGAGGGACCCAAAAGACATATCGTCCAAAAAAGAACATATATAGACAAATAAATCCAACTGAAAGGAAGCCCCATTATAAGCTTATTATGGAGAGTAGTGATTGACAACACAACAACATTAACACATCCAAAATATAGTTTATGCAAAAAAAGATAACAGTAACTAGGGTTTACAAACCGGGAATAATTTTCTTGACAACCAAATGTAAATTGTGACTTCCCAAAATAAGCAAGAATTCCCTTTCATACTCATATGGAGTCTGTTATTGTCACCATATTTCAAGCAACTTTTAACTCAATGCTTAATTAATCATATTTCCCCTTTTTCCAATTTTAGTCCATTCATTCCCCAAACCCCCTTTCAATAACATGAGACTAATAAAGTTTGGCTATTGGTAACGAGTGCCTTCGGGACACTTGATAAGGTGTATTTAATAGTGTGTTAATTTGTTTTCAGTTTAAGGGGTGCTTTCCTTATTTTTCACCCAAAGACCTTCTCCATACTCTCTGTTTATTGTCTGTAACTTGTTTACATCTTGATTACTATTCATTCAATACTCCCTTTTGCAACCCGCTATAGTAGTCAGTGTTTATATGCTACATGCAATTTAGTTAAAGTTTAAATAGGTTATTGGGATGGATTTACAAAATTACTGTGAACTATTTTATTCTTAGTCAAATTTATTAGTGTTTATATATGCTACAAGCAATTTAGTTAAAGTTTAAATAGGTTATTGGGGGGTTTGGGGTTGCTACTATGAGCTCAGCACAGCAGCAACTGCTGTACCTCATTGTTCGCTTTCAATGCTCACTGAAGATGGGGAAGTCATTGGCATAATTAAGTACTCTAGTGTTTACAAAAAATAACAAATTATATGTATGCATATATATATGTATGTATGTATCTAAACGATCTAGTCTTGTTCCAAATCAGAACTATAGTGATAAAATCACGTATCGAACTGTAAAATGATTTACCTATTTTAAGAATCAACACTAAACTGTGAACTGAAAAACCAGCATTGAGAATCCTCAATTTCAAATCAATGAGAAAGATTACCTATTTTAAGAATCAAGAGTAAACTGTGAATTGAAAAACCATGCATTGAGAATCATGGTTTTCGAAAAGTTTCTAGATGAAGGAAAGAAGAAAGCAACTCAGTCAGCCAGCAAAACTCAGTATGATTTGATAAACAAATAGACTATTTTAGCTTCCTACTCACAAACAACAACGACCACTTATCTAATTAAGAACAGTATTCAAACTCCTTTCAAACCAATAAAATTACTTCACTACAAATAATTCTGTATAAACTACATATCTATATTATCTATCTATCTATCTATCTATCTATCTATACTATTATAAAGTGAACACTCCTTATGGTGTCTTGAAGCTTTGTTTCTTATGCTGCCACGTGTCTACTTTTTTATTTGAAATTTAAAAAAAAAAAATTAGATAGATGAGATGAGGGGATTTGAACCTTAGATTTATGTCAAATAAATAAAATTCTTACCACTTAACTAGCACATAATATATGATAAATGTTTTATTTTATTTTTATTTATTTGAATTGCACACGCATCGCGTGTGGAAACCGCTAGTTATATATGTGTGAAGAACTCACTTTAGTGTCTTGAAGCCTACTCTTTCCTTTTGCCAAGTGGATTTTTTTATATAAAAAAAGAGAAAAAAAATTTATAAAGTGAAGTGTACAAGATTTGAACTTAAGATCTCGAGTTTGGAAAACAACACCATTACCACTTGATCAACAAACATTATATATATTACTAATTCAAAATTAAAATTTATATTTTACAAATTTAATAGCACACCCATCAGGTGGGCTTATACCCCTAGTGTGTATATATATGTGTGTGTGTGTGTTTGTGTATGCAAAATATATGATTTAACAGGGGAAAACATAGTGAAATGGAAAATTACAAGGAAAATGATGAGAAAATTGATGGAAATGAACGAACCTTTGGTACTGGACCTTGAGTTGTAGTAATTGTGAGAGTGATTGAAGAAAGTGATTGTAACAGAGTGTTTCCTCTAGTCTTCAGGGCTCTATTTTACACCTTATTAATCAAAATTACCTTGTGTCTTATTTGATTCAGAAAAATACGAGTACATCCAATTTTGGACGCATTTCCAGACATTTTACGCAGAGCTTGGCTCATGAGACATGCTTGCAAACCCATCTGCAGCATTCCAATTTCCCCCTATGTACAACAAACAAACCCAAGGATGTGTCAGGCATTAGCAATCTTGTCAACTTCTGTATTCTGAAAATAAAAACAATGTAACTTGCTTCAATCTCAGCTCGTGGAGTAAGAGCTGAGACAGAATCAACGCAGATGAGATTAACAGCACCAGATCTGAACATACGATCTGCAACTGAGGCAACAAAAAGTTTAAAAACTATTTACAATATGATCTTGGCTTGAAAAGATCAAGCTGCATCTGGGGGTCCTCAGCTTCAAACTCACCATGGAATGGTCTAACAAGAAAAAAAAATGTTTTATAGTATCAACAAACTAGAACTCCAGATTGCACAAGAAAAAGATGGTACATGGGGCCACATACCTTAAATTTTCAAGACAAATGACTTGAAAACGGCCATCCAAATGCCTCCCTATGGAAGGTCCAAGCCCGTGAAGACCAGAACTTTTACTTACAGAACCATCATTTTCATATGTTTCCAGAGCTTTAACACCATCATAAGTCTTGCAGACAACTGCCAACATAGTTTCTATACCCAAGTACTCCGAGAGAAGCCTGACTCCAGAGTTGGGGAAACAGAACATGTCAAGTATACTATAGATCACTAATAACAGTAAGACTCTCTGACTACACCTTAATCAACATGCTGTAGAAAGTCTACCATCCATGAGCCAGTAAAGTTAGAAAAGCATCTTAACATCAGAACTGCCAAGACATCAATGTAACAACAACACTCATTGCACCCATTAAAAAACACACGACCATGCAAACTTCAAATAAACCTAATAATATACAAAACATTTACCAGAATATAGCTATTCAATCACTAGAGCTATATATCATTAGGATGGGACAATTAATTCTCTACCATGTCCATGTCAAAATGGCTGAAAAATGATCGAACACAGCTAAATACGAAGCAATGACAATAGTACAAAGTAAACAATTAAAAACACAGAAGACTGCAATTTCAAACCAACCTGCTGAGATTGTCATCATCCACTTTCCCAAGTGTAGCAACAATACCCAACACGTCCTTGGTCAACAGAAGATTAGAAGCCTCATTGCCATGGCAAGTTTTCAGCAAGCACAAAATGCCAGTTGCGGATTTCTCGTGCCCTATAATATGTTCTAATGGTTGCTCCTCACTGTCCACACCAGTATGATCCCCGTCTTCCATCATAGGCATACTTGATGAATGATATTTCCCAAGATTAATTAGGATAATAATTATCAGGAAAAAATATAAGCAAATGATACAAGTAAATCATACATTATCGCAAGAGAATCAAGATCTTAACTTCTTCAAACTCAAAATTATTTCGCTTCCAAAGTTTGAATGCAGATCTTACTAACGTAATAACTTAATTCCATGTAATCGTAATAAGAAAAGCATGAAGTTGATCTTCAGTGTGAACAAGGGGTACGATAGAAATTGGTAAAATTTAATGAGTTATGCTCATTAGAAATGCATTATTAACAAAAACCAATCACACTCATGGAGCGCACTATGTGGCCTCTGCTTAAGGGCTTAGGGCACATAATTTTTGCTAATTGGCACTTGAATCCTGCATCTTCCCTTTTGCTATGACAACATATACCAATCAAGCTAATTTCTGGCAATAACTTCTATTCTTTCTTCTTTTTTTTTTTTTCAAAAAATGTAATATCGGAGCGCACTATGTGGCCTCTGCTTAAGGGCTTAGGGCACATAATTTTTGCTAATTGGCACTTGAATCCTGCATCTTCCCTTTTGCTATGACAACATATACCAATCAAGCTAATTTCTGGCAATAACTTCTATTCTTTCTTCTTTTTTTTTTTCAAAAAATGTAATATCTTAAAACATTTAATTAGAAAATTAGACAGTAAATTTTACATGGACACTGACACAAACTAAAAATTAGAAAATAATATACCTTGCATGTCGAGAATGAAGTCATCCAAGCTGTTTTTCTGAGACTTCATATTTTTTATGGTGCTGTTTGGGAACATAGTTTTTTGGTTTTTTTCACTAAAAGACAAATTGGTTACAAAACTAAAAAAAATAAAAAATCAAACAAAATATCACATCAAACCCCATAATCATTTCACTTTTTCTCTCACAAACATCACATCCAACCACAAAAAAACCCAACTATCTTTCCAAACACAAAAAAAAATTTCTCTAATAATATCCAACAACTAAAAAAACCTACAAAAAAACTTACTTCCCAAACACCCACTATATTGTCTTCATGCTGTTTTAAAGCAACACAAAATTACTCCAATTGACCAACTCCCACTGATAATGTATATAAACAGTCTAACAAGATATATGCACCATGAACAACTTTGTCACAACCAGGATGAGAACTAAAGCATGAGATTCATTGACCATAACATTATGACACAACTTCAAATAATCCCTAACAACCTTAGAAGTAAATAAAACTGTTTCTCCCTGACAGAATGCTCCATTTTGCACTTCATCCCTTGGAGTTAGACAGGAATCATCTTGACAAAAATTATGGAAGATTAGAAGAGAAAGGAGTAAATTACCTGCTGAGCCAATTGAGGAGGGAATCCCATAACCCCATTTTGGAGAAAACGAGAATTTCAGATGAATCGAATGGAGTTGTCAAGAAAACCCTTTTTCTTTTTGTTTTTAAGTTCTGAGAATGCAATTCAAAGCAAAACAAATCAAAGCATCATGTTTTGTAAATTGAATTGAAGAGAGAGAGATCTGAAACTGCTTATACATACATACATATATATATATATATATGAGAGAGAGAGAGAGAAAAGAGAAATAAAGGTTGCGTTTGGTAGAATTTTGTAAATATGATTTGAGAGTATGAGTTGTATTTTGAGTTTTTGAGGTGTGGAATTATGATTTGAGTGTAGAAAATCTGTTTGGTTATGGTTTTTGAATAGAGTGTTGAATTGAGTTTTGAATTGTATGTGGAATTGAGTTTTGAAAGTTTGATGTGACATGTGAAACAAGAAAATTTGTTTGGTGATGAGTTTTCAAAACTTAATTCAACCTATAATTGATAATCAAACACAGAACTCATAACTCGATATCCGTATTTTTGATCAACAGTCAGAACCAAACTATTTTTAAAATATTCAAATAAAAAAATGATTTTTTTTTTCAATTAATTGTTTTTAAGTAATTTTTTTGAATAATTTTTTTTCCAAATCATTTTTTTTTCCAACAACTTCTATGTCAATTATTTTCTGTCAATTAATTTTTTAGGCCTGTATAAACATTAAAAATAGTAAAAATATTTTTAAATTATTTAGAAAATTAAAATATTAAAAATATTTAGAAAATTAAAACATTAAAAATATTCCAAAAAATAAAATATTAAAAATATTCCGAAAATTAAAATATTAAGAATATTAAAAATATTCCGAGAAATCAAAATATTTACAATTCTAAAATATCAAAATATTAAAATATTTTTATGAAAATTAAAATATTAAAAATATTCCTATAAAATAAAATAAAATATTTAAAATAAAAAAATATAAAAAATATTTAAAATAAAAATTAAGTTGTTTTTGAGTTTTGAAAAGAGTTTTGAGTTGTGTGTTTGGTTAAGAATTTTGAAAAGTAATGATTATAGTTTGAAATGAGTTTTGAGAAATGTGTGTAGAATTATGATTTAAAAACTGCAACCAAATATCACACTCAAATCAGTGGTGGAACTATGTTTTGAAATCTAAACCAAACAGAGCCAAAATTAGGTTTTCTGATTCTCCCACTACATTCCGCCCCTACTGCACATCCCAATTGTCGCCTCTGTCGATTCCAGCCTCTAAATTTGGCCAGCGAACTTAATGTCAAACCCCTTTGATTGCATCTTCTCGATTTCAGAGAATGGCTGATGGTTTGCGGTCGTGATATCAATGGCGCTGGTGGTCGTGTGATCCTGTACTGACAACGGTGGAGAGAGAGAGAGGGGGGGAGGAGGAGGAGGAGGAGGGGGGCATGACAAAGAGACAAGCGAGATAGAGAGAGAATAAGAAGCGTTTTTTTTTTTTTGGTCTATTAGCCACGACACAAGAGGCCATGGCAAAAAAAATCTTTTTGCGAAGGAGAAAAAGCCGTCTCAAAAAATAGGTCTTTCACAACGGCCAATAGTTTGCATCGCAAAAACCATCCAACATATCCTTCCATCTTTTGAGACAGGAAATGCTATCGCAAAAAGTGATTATTGGCGATGGGGTATTAGCTGTCGCAAAAGGTTACTTTTTGCGACAATTAATATGCCGTCGCAAAAAGTTCCATGTCTTATACCCATTTTTCTAGTAGTGTGGGTAGAGCACAACAGATGGGGTTGATCAAAGGGGCAACAATTGGATCAAGTGAATTTAAGATCACACATCTACAATTTGCAGATGACACAATTCTATTCTGTGAAGCTGATTGGGGGAGGTGATCAACATTAGGAGGATTTTGAGATGTTTTGAAATGTTGTTAAAAATTAACTACCACAAGAGTGTAGTGTGGCATTGGGTCAACTAAAGAATTATCCAAGGAGTTTGCTGACAACCTGAACTGTCTACATCAAAGTTTGCCTCTAAAGTATCTAGGTCTACCTCTGGGTGCAAGTCCAAGGAGAAAAAGGACCTGGCTGCCAGTCTTAGACAAATGCAAACAAAGACTTGCTTCATGGAAGAGAAGATTCCTATCTTTTGTTGGTAGGGTGACATTGATAAAATCTGTGTTGTCTAGCTTACCAATTTATTATTTATCTTTGTTCAAGATGCCAGAAGGGGTTGCTAAGGAATTTGTGACAATCACGGTTCTGAAAAGCGGTTGCGGTCGCCGTAACGGTGGCGATGACGCGGTTGCGGTTGCGGGGTGTAAAGGCCGTAGTGTAACGGTTGCGGTAACCAGAACCGTGAATTTTTTTATTTTTCGCACAATTTGAAAAAAACTTAACGATACGCATATTTCTTTTCCATGATCATATTTATTGGGTTAAAAATAAATATTGATCAATTTTTGTAAATTTTTAAGTATGATCCAATATGTTTCATATTTTTAAATCACTATAAACTGAGTTTTTTACATTTTATTTTAATAATTAATGACTTTATAATATACAAAAAAATCAATCACTAACTATTATATATAAGATAAACAATGACAAAAGTAAGAGAATAAATAAGAGCCTAAATATATATATATACATATTTTAACCAAGCAAAATAGATAATGACCACACTTATTATTATTATTATTTTCAAACAATATATAGATAGACACACACAAACAAAATGGTTTAGTGATAGCAGCTGAATAGAATAGCATAAGTCTTACAGTTTCAACAAATCAATAACATGTTCTTCATCTTCCCTCTTCTCTCTCTCTATCTCTTGCTCCTCCATTTTCTCTCTTTATCTTCCCTCTTCCCTCTTCTCTGTTCTCTCTATCCCTCTTCCCCTATTTTCAGCTTTTTTTTGTATGTTTTTCGAAAGAAACAGTTTGGAACCGTTACGTAACGGTGCGTAACAGGCTGTTACGGCTGTTAGTTATCCCTCAGGTCAAGCATGTTCCCACTGAAATTGATTCATCTATTTGTTTTGCATTAGTGTTTTTGGGCTTTTGGGGTTGGCAAAAACAGTTTGGTTTTTTATTTTTCATATGTGATAGTACCTTATTATTGCTTGACTACAGGCCAATGGTTCAGCAAGAGTGAAGTTGGGTGCAACAGATGTTATTGCTAGTGTGAAGGTATTTCATGTTCTTTACATGAGTTGCTTATATTCTATAACAGTCACAAACCAATTTAGAACATCGCATCTAACAACAGAAAAGAAAGAAATGGAGCTAAATATGATGATGAAATGGCATGGTAAAAATCTATAATATATGTGTATTAGTAATTTAATAGTGATGCTAGTACGAACAAGAATCGCAATACTATTGGCAATTGATATCTTGCACCTTGAATGTCCAAACTAGTAGTAGGCATGAATAATGTTTGCTATCAAGTGAAACAGAATATTCATAACAGCACATATAACAATATGATGAATACATATGAGACCACTATTATCTATGGAAGATAAACACACTCACACCATGTGTAACAAAAAAAGGAATCTGTAAGGACCCCAACCAAGACAATGCAGTCTACAAGCAATTCATTCACAAATATTAGCAATATCAAAAACCCACATTCCAAATTTTCCAATGAGCCCCATAAACAGTAGTATCTCTCATCTCATGCAGATTAACTCTCCAAGTTAATATTTTTCCCAATTCCCAATCACCCAAAAGCCTAATGTAGCTCTAATTAGAACTTAATTATAAGTTTGATGATACATATATATACCTGTGTATATATAGATATACAAGTTTATGTATAGTGAGAGAAAGAATGAGATAGGATGTAATTGACCGGACCTTTGGTTATGATCTTCTTCGGCGGAGTGGGGGATTGCACGAGAGCGACCCATTTTGGGTTCGAATTGGAGGCTGAATAGGGGAGTGATTGTGAAACCCTAGACAGAAAAAACGGCTCGTCTCAGTGCTTCATAAAAACAAAAAGAAAATAAAGGAAAGCAAAATGATTTTGGATTCTGCGGAAGCGGAGCGTAGATATACAGCAAACCTTGAGGATGCATGCGATGAACGAAAACTGTGATAAATTACACCAGTCTACCTTGATTAATTGATTAAATTACATTTTATACTCTTAATTTAAAACAAATTACACCGACCTGGCCTAAAAGCTTAATCCCGTTACGCTTGCACCCACCGCCTTATTCAACTGTCAGGCAAATTGATTTATTGTTTTTAATATTTTTCAATAATATAAAAATTAAAAATAATAATAATAATAATTGAGAGAAAATGTTATCGCCTATCAATCGTTTCCATTTAGCACTAGCACAACCAACGTATTATTATTGAAGGTTGGAGACAGTGGCGAAATGTAACCATTAGCCACACTGAAATAATGTTTGAAAGTTATTATTAATTATTATAGGTGATTATAAGTCAAAAAAAAAGAAAAGAAAAGTGGTGAACAAATGTAATTATCGATAATTAAAGATAGTGATTAATTATTAAAAGTGATTAATTATTAAAAGTGTTTTATGAAAA
>NW_021028771.1:534552-550767 GCF_004153795.1 Camellia sinensis | reverse complement strand
GTTAATTCTGTTAAATAAAAAATTCTAATAAGGGTATTTGCAATTTTCAAACCACAAGATTAATCTGTATTTGAAGCAAACCTCAAGGGATTATTTGTAATTTACTCAATATTTTATTGTCAAAACTTTTTTTAATAAAATTAATCAAAAAGTAAGAATTATTCATTAATCTCTTTTATTTAAATATAAATATTAGACAATTATTAATTAAAAATATTTTGACATCACCTTAAAACCTGTTAATTAAAATAATTTTGAATTCAATTAATTAAACATTATTAACTATAAAGTTAGCAACTCAAGAAACCAAGAATATACATTTCCAGAACTATAGTAAACGGTTCACTTTAAACAAAATTAAAAAATGTATTATTTATAGTTTACCTTTTTTTTTTTTTATGTATTGAGGTGAGTAATAGTTTTCAATTGAACCCTAACTTTTTCTTTGAATCCTCTTATTTGTACTTGAACTATAGTGGCCCGAGTTAGAAAAACCCTATTTGTTTTAGTTTCTGGTAGGGAAACGTTGTTGTCCGGTGTTTTTGGTTTTTCCTGGTGGGTATGGACCTTGGGAGTGCTTCGGGCTGGCTGCTGGGCAGCAGCCTAATATTGCTGGGTCAGGCAAGTCGCGCCCGCAATTGGTGGTGCTGGATAGTCGTGCCCGCGATGGGCCGCAACCAGGGCACGAGCAGAGTGTGTCATCAAGTCGGATGTATGGAGGAAACGTGCATGGCCTGCAAGGAGAGTCGCGATGCATTCTGCGGCCTGCGTAGTTACGCTCGCGGTATGGTTAACCACGGCCGTGCCCACAACCTATTTTCTATGTAAGTGGGTGTTGTGTTCGAAAAAATTTGTTTTCAGCCTCATCCCTTCTCTCTCTTTTCTCTCTCTCTCTCTCTCTCTCTCTCTCTCTCTCTCTCGTTTCACAATTTTTGGGTTCTTTGAAATTCAAACCTTGATTTCATCTCTTTTTGATCATCCCTCACCCTAAGTGCCTTAGACTTTAGTGTAGAGGAGGTAGAGGGCTTCATTTTAATCTGGTCAAATCGTGCTTTTGTCACTGTCGATTTTGGGACTTTTGGGCTTTCTCCTCTTCTAGAGTTGAGGTATGGATTTCCTTATCAATCTGCATGCTACGTAGCTTCGTTATTTGCTATTTATTTTTATTTTTTATAGTTAAGGGTTTGTGAAAAGTTAGCTTTTGGTTATATTATATAAATGCATTAATTTGGGGGAAAGAGATTTCTTTTCAGTTGTGGTTTAAAATTGGTAAGCTAGTAATCGTTGTGTAATGAGATTTTGTAGAAAATTGTGTTTTGAAAAGAAATCTCCAAAGTTTGACAAAACTAGGATGGTCGATGTTTTGGAAAGTGGTGTGGAATTGGGTGTGTTGTGGGGTTTTTGAGAAAAGAAGTTTGGTTGTTAAACGTTTTTTGGGTTTTGGAAATCACCGAGTATGGATTACTCTTTTTGGGAAAAAAAAAGGGTAATTGTTAAAAAGAATTAATTGGATGTTTTAGGAAATTTTATATTTTCGGTTGAGATTCACAAGACTCGTAAGGAGTGTGCATGTGTTTTTACGAATCGTAGAGATTTTGTATAAATCATTGGGACTTCGATTTTGATATCATTTTGGATATTGTTGTTGTTATCGTTATTGTTATCTTTTAATAATGGCATTAGAGATAATTGTTTTGACAACCGATGGAGGGTTGTGTTGATTGTTGTACAAATTACATGTCGATTAGGGATTGGAAATGTTTACAAATCATACATCACATTAAGCATATCATGGATTTGTAAACTAGAGATTTTATGTTTGGAAAACGTATTATTGCTTTGAAACACATGTATTGTATTATTGGAAATGGTAAATAAAATGATAAAATTGTAAGAGGGTGTGGGAATTAATTTAACCTATGTGTCCTTGGTGTAAGACTAAAAACCTGCGCGGTAGGTGCCGATTCCATCCGAATAATCCCGGAGAAATGGTATAAATAGCTTGTATAGCTTTCTATTATGATCACTAGCCCTAGAGATTTATTTGTTTTATTTACCGATTTTATCATTTTAAAAAGAATACTGGGAAAAATGTTTTGGAAATTTTGCATCGCATTGTTTCAAAGAGAAAAATGCATGTTTTACCATGGCATCGTATATGCATACACCTTATGCATTGTTATGCATCATACATGTCATTAAGTTTATTTCTGTTGGGCTTTATGCTCACCCTACGAAGGAAACCTTTTTTAGGTGGACTCATGTGCCTCCACCAAGGCGATGACTTGGGAGGATCTTAGAGCTTGAGGCTTGTATTTATTGTTTTCTTTGTTTATTTTGTTGTAATTTAAGTTATGTGCTTCTTTATATTGAGTTGTGACTCATTTGTTGTAATCGGACAAGGCCTTGGAAATTTGTAGTCTTTAAGACATTAACTTGTATGAAACAAGTCTTATTTCATGTTAATCATGTCTCAGAATCCCTGTTGTAAAATGGAAAGATAAATAAATGCATGTTAATGGTAAGTTTTTGAAATTTTTATTGATAATATAATGGTGTTGTGTGTCTATTTATTTTAGGGCAGTACACTTGGTATTAAAGCTTACCGGATTTGAATATTTGGGTACGTGGGAAAGTGGTTATTACCACAATGGGTTTGTCTCACATAATAGAGATGTGGTATGCTTGGTATGCTAAATGACAACATGTTTACATGGTTAAGTGGGTATGGAATTGGATTCTTAAGATGTTCTTTGTGTCTACTGAATGCTTGGAGGTCTTATTAGGAGGGCACTTGATCAATGTTCGTTCTAATAAGAATTCTTAGGGCTTCATGGAACAAATTATATTGATAATTTGTATGTGATTATGTGATTAGGTGCTTTCGTGGAATGAAATACTATTGTATTTGTTATTATTGTAATTATAAGACTCTATTATGAACATGTTTATTTGGTGCTTAGTTTGTTGTGTTGTCTTGCTTAGGAGGTTTAGGTGGGGTTGTGGTGATTTTCTTCCTTCCACACGAGAAGAGTAGAGGAAACAATATGTGGAGTTGTGCCGAGGTACTACCCCTTTGGCGTAGTTTGAGGCATGGGTTCCTAGTTCGTCGTGGTGTGCTCTTGAATTGGTAGAAACCAAGGAGTTTCATTTTTTAGAGTTGGGAGAAGCTTGGATGGTAAGAGAGGGGTTGTGATGTTATTCGGAGAAGGTAGTTGGGTCTAGGCATAGATGTGATAATGCACTTGGAGAAACAGCGACTCATATAAAAGCCATGATTTTAGCTTTGGGACAGAGTGGGGAGGAGGTCATTTTGGCAACTCCTGTAGTTTGGGTCGTGGTAGACCTAGTAGGAGTTAAAAGAAGAAGGCGAGGTTGCTGACTAAACCAACACTTGTACCACCAGAATCATTTAGTCAGCTGGGATTTAAGGCGGCTAGGTGCTTATAAGGGAGCAGTCGCAAGGGTCCTTATCTTTTCAGACTTTGAATTGGTCACACAATAGAAGACTGTCTATTTGCTATGTGTATAACCAGTCGGGCCATACTTGGTGTTTTGTATCCAGCATTGGACTCTTTTGGATGTTCTAAAATCTAGTCAAACTTAGCCTTAATAGTCCGGGTAGGGACACTCCGATTCTTTTATCTAAACCGCATAGGTTGGACTTCGTGGGCCTCGGGAGAGTTGCAATTTCAATTCTAAAGTGGGGAATTTCGAGGTTATTTCTGGTGTGGCCAGTTGGGACACATCAGTAGTTTTGTCCTTGGTGTGTAAGCTCTTAGGGTATCTCGGGGTTCAAAAGTAACCAAGTTTAGTGGTCCAGTGAGGGACAATGGTGGTAGTAGTGACCAGTGGTGTAGTTGTATTTTGGGTTATTTTGTTTTGTAACCGGTGGATTGTTGTTTGTAATCGTTATGTTGTTATTTTGGTAACCAAAGTGTTGTGAGATGTTAAGACATCATGATTATTTGCTTTTGTATATATATGTTTATTTGTTTGTTTACCTTCATGAATTGGGGTATGTAATGACTATTAAATTTTCTTAACATGGTAAGTGGTTGAGGAAGTAGAAGAAAATTTGTGATATTTATGGGTATGTACCCTTGTGTTTTTGTTTGGGGTGAGCCTCATTTTGAATTGGGACTTGTTTGTTGGGTTAAATAATTTGGGTTTGGTTGTAATTGATTTTGGAATGATTAGACAATGGAGTTGGTTGTGGGAGATAGGTACTATGAGGATCACTATGGCTAGTTAGAATATTATGAAGGTGGAGTTATACCAATTAGTATGTTCAATTTGGTGGGGATTGGCTATTGGGGTTTTATGTCAGTGGTGCGAGTTTTGGGTTATCGAAATGGAGGCTCCTTGAGGGAGAGTAAGGGTTGTGTTTGTGGTGAGGAAGGTGGTGGTGTCTGGTGGTACCTTCTGCCAAAGTCCCTATTGGTTCAACCAACAACTTGTTGTTATAGTGGTAGTTGTGCATATCAGATTGGAGTGGATAGCGAGTCTATCATGGACTTTATCGGTCTTCGGTATGGGGATGTTTTCGGTATGTGGTTACGTTGGGTATGACGCATGGTGTCTTGTTTTGTGACTAGAAGTTGTGGGTTTTGGTCTAGAGAAGTCCATTTTGGACTCAAAGAGTGAGTAAAAAGGGTGGAACCCCCCCATATAGGGGTGATTGGTATTGGGGTATGGTTGTGTTGGTGTTAAGTGGAAAGAGTAGTTGAATGGGGTGATGTATTAGAGGTTATGAGTAAGCGTTGGTGAAGTGATGTGGTTTCATACCAAGAAATGGGCTAGATGAATCGGTGTCCTTAGTACACTTTTAGGGATTTTGGAATATTAGGAATTGACGGTGTTGGTGTTTAGGAAGTTAAGAGTGGTCAGCATGAAGGTGACTTAAGTTTCTTTTATGGAAGATTATTCCTAGTCTACTGAGGGTAGCTAGTTTCATTTTGTGGTGGTTGCTCTTAATTATAGATTCCCCTTTTGTTTTGGATTGCTAGTATATAGGAGTGTGTTGGTGTGGTTTGTTGTATGTTTCATGTACTGAGAATAGGGTTCATCTCACAGCTTTTGGCCTTGGAATAGGAGTGTTTCGGTGTCTGTGCAATAAGGGTTATGGACCCAGGGTGTTGATTCCTTATTTGGTTAGACATGGGTGGTATGATAGATAGGTGGTAAGGGTATAGGTTGTCTGGTCGATGTGTTTTGAGTTAGATAGTGATGAGGTGGCAGAAGAATTCAAGAACAATTTTCGAGGGATTTTAGAACGCAATTAAGTGTTGGGGTGACCTTTTGTCCTGAGTTGGTAGGGGACTTTCATGAGTTTTAGATTGTTACGGTTGCCCTTGTCAGCTATATTGGGTTATCCTTCCTTTATAAAGGCAGATGTGAATGGTTTGGTAGCATTTGAGTCGTTTAGCATTCTTCGTGAGTAGTTAAGTTTAAGAAGTGTGAGTTTTGGACTCGCGAGGTGAAGTTTCTGTGAGGGAAGGCAGTGAATGAAGGTAGTGGATGATTAGAGTTTCAAGTATGTTGCTAACTGAGGGGGGGGGTCGATGAAATGACCGATATTTGGGTAAGAATTCGGTAAGTGGCGTAGCGCCTTGTCTTTCTTGTATTCTCACGAATCAGGATGAGGTCGTTGAAGCTCGACTTTTCGTGCTCCTTTCGGAAGACAAATAGCCCTATAGTTTGGACTCCACTTGTGGTTCTGAATCTGATTTCACAAGTGCAATGTGAAATAGAGAAAACACAAAAGGAGTCCAAATCCGGCAATTCTTTTTGGAAAATCAAAGTTTGAATCAAATGCCAAAAATGAACTGTTTTGCTAGATTACAGAGTCGCCATCTAAATATTTTTGAAAAATTTAGGAAACCCGAGACTCGTGCCAAAGGCCATTAGTTCGTCATCACCAAAGTGTCTAGGCTCAGGAACTTAAGTACGATAGGGGAAGGTCATGAATTGAGCACCCTACTCGCCCAATAAAAGATCAGTCTCTACTAATCATGTTGTGATTCTTATTTATATTATATGCTCTTGTTTTGATTATTAGACTAATATTACATTACTATGTGTTGCACACAAGTATAGACTAATTTTGCAAAAGTTGGAACATTTGATTTCAATGTTTGTTTTTGAACAAAAAGGATTTGTGAATATGCCACTTGAAAAGGTGGGCTTAAAATGGACATTAATCAAACTATCCTAATTCAAGCAATTAACCTTCATCCATAGGCATTCAAGCATTTAATCATTTAAGCACTTAACCTCATGGCAAGCATGTTAGACATAGCAACACTCACACTTATGTGATATGCTAAAACGAGGTAAAGGCTCACCTAGTACTCCAAGCCAAACAACAACAAGCTAATTAGAAAACATGCATGTCCCTAATCAATGCACTATGACTAATGTAATACATGCAATAAGCAACTAATAGGCTCAGCTACTAAGTTATGACATGTGAATCAATTTTCTAACATGCGGTCTAAGCACGTATTTAAAGAATTATTTAAATGGCAATGCCAGTTTGAATAATAAACTGAGCCTCGGTGCATGCAATACAAATGGATGCATGGCATGAGGGATGCGAACAAAACGTGATGCTCTAATCTAACTAACATAAGCAGGTAAATAAAAGAGAGAAAGACGTGGGGTTGGAAGACATACACGTTATTACAACATTTGTGCATTCACGTAGGAGGGTCTGAATCAGAGTTTGAAAGTGCGAATTAGACTAATTATTACAAAGCCAAATGAATGGAATAGGCTAAGCTTATGAACTAGCTAATTAGGCTATCTATGCTATTACAACGGATAACCAAGATTATTACAACAAGGATAACCGAGATAAATAAACTAACTCTCTAAGCTAAGTAACTACAAGCAATTATAAAAGGGACAATAATAATTACAACACATTAATGATAAGATTAATTACAATAAACAATATTAAATTAATTAATTACAATAATCATAATATAAGCAAGGATGCGCAAAAATTGCATGCATGCACATGCACGGTGCTCAAGAGCAACTCTGTCTATCCCAAGCTTGCCTTGTTTCACCTCAGCCATTTCCCTTTATTTTCTACAAAAATACACTGCTGACCAAACTTTGAGGGCAATGAAGCCTGGCCGGGCATGGAGAAGGCCGGTCGTACCTCAGTTTTGTGTTCTGAAGTGAAAACAGTGCAAATAGAGTTGTTCAAGCTCTGTTTGTCCCTTTCTTCCTTTTCTGTCATGGGAAAGCCTCGAGAGAAGGTTAGAATTGCTTCCAAAGCCATCAATGAGCAAATTGATTGCTTAATGATTTTGAATACAACTTTGGACAAAGATCAATGAAATGCAATGGATATGACCACCCATCACTCTTGTCATGGAGTGAACTCAAAGAGAGTGGTAAAGACGCTTCAAGAATCATCAAAACCATGAATTAGCACATGATAGTTCTTGACTCGATTAACTTGGCATAACATCCGGCCAAGCCTAAACAAGATGATTCATTTTTTTTAAAGTTTGTTGGTTGCTTTTAAATTAATTCTTTTAGTCATTTCCATTCTTAGTCCACTTGTCCATGGTGATGTTAAAGTCCGCTAAACAAGAAGTAACGTCAAACGAGAGGTTCTTCTAAAACATGAGAGAAAGACTATACCGTTGACAATGAATCTCCGAAAAGATTTAGCCATTAAGTAGAAGTCTCTCTTACATGTTTTGAGCAACCTCAATCTGTTGAAATCATTCTCAAGAATGAAAGAGATAGATGGTTAGATGATTTGTTAGAGTGAGACTCTTAACAAGAAAAGTAAGTACAGGAAAGTTTGGAACAACATGCAACAAGTTATGTATGCTAATTCATAAGACAACAATGGAACTAACCAAAGCTTGAACCAATTTAAAAGGCTAGGACAGCCCTAAAACAACCCTTAACAAATGAAAAACAAAGGCTTAAAGCTCACAAAAAAGAAAAGGTTTAAAGCCCACAAAAGGAGCCTAAAAGAAGCTAATCAACAAAAGAGGAAACAAGGCTAGTAAACAAGGCTAGTAAACAAGAACAATGAGGGGTGGCTAACCCCTCCATTTTTGAAACTCCAAAAACATGATTTTAGCCCTTTTTTTAACTTTGAAAATCAGTGTAGAGAACAAAAGAAAAGAGTGGAAAAGTAAGGGTTTGAGCTATAGGTAAAGATGCAAAAAGAGCAAACTCTCTCTACTCTTTTGATAGCTCTCCAAACCCAAACTTAAACCCTTAAAATAGGATCAAAACAACACAAAATGATAAGAGCTAGACAGCAAATGAAAGAGTTGAAAGCAAGAGGGAATAACAAGCTTATACCTCTCAAAGAAGTTAGCTCTTGCTTGTGATCCAAACAAAGTATCAACACACCCTTACGCTTGAATTAGGCTTCTCAAAGACCAACCATGGCTCTAAGATGGTGAGACAAGGTTGTGTATGGTGTATGGTGTATGGAGATGACACAAACGAGGTAGGTTAACTCAAAGGTTGCTTGCCATGAAAGAAGGAGGAAGGAAGAGCTCTCAAGGTGTATATAAGCTTTCTAGAATTTTTTCTAACCGCGCAAAACAGAGGCCATACCTCGTTTTTATAGAATTTGAGCTCAAAAGGTGATAAATATCTTCAAAAATGGATAGCTGGGGGGCTCCCGCCCAGTACAGTGTTTCTTGCCACCAAGGCCTGGCCGGCCATTCATAGCCGCGGCCGGCCTTCACTGTGGCACGACCAGGCATGTATGCCCTCCCCGCTCAGGATGGCAAAAGGTCAAAAAATGAGACTTAGAAATTCAAACAAGGTAAATGCTAACGATTTGAGGTTAATTCAAGAGCCTGACTGAATCCGAATCACTGTGAATTCAAAGCACACAATTCAACTTTCATCATTGAGTGTATCGAACCAAGTGCCTAAGTCTTGCAGGCAGTCAAAATGGGGTGTCTACAGTCGTCTTCGGTTGTTTCTTGGTCTTTTTATATATCTTCTGATGGTTGTTCAAGATGTTATAGAGGTTTTGGGTTTGTTGTTATTTTCTAGGATGGGGGGTGGTCATAGTAGCTCGTTTTGTAGATGAAGGTTTGATGGCATGTAGTTGGGAATGAGATAGTAACGGTGCGGGGTTAGGTTTTCTAGGTCTAGTAGTGTAACTTGGTTTCTTGTGCCGTTTGATTTCTTATCGTTGTAGCTAATTTTTCCTCCTAATATTTAGTTCCAGGGTGGTGATACTCTTTCTTTTGTAATGGTTATATCATTGGTTAGGTGACGGTTGGGAGAGTTATCAAATTGGAGATGGAAAATAAAAACTTTTTGTTTTTGGAAATTTAGTGATCTCAAAATGAAAGTTTAATTTTTGGTAATTACATCGAAAGTAAAAAAGGGGTTTTGATATGTGTAGGTGGGTTTCCTGAGGTTGGTCTTGTAGATGGTATGGTTTGGGTCAAGGCATAACAGTGGTGTCGTTCATTGTGGCAAACAAAACAAACAAAACAAAATCTTATTAAGGGTTTTCTTATTTTATTTATTTTCTTTAAAAACAAAATATGGTTTTTCATTGTTTTCTATTTCAGGGTTTTGCGGTGAACCTATTGTAACAAATGTTGTTTAACCAATAAAAGTCGTGACCTGAATTCACAGTGGGTGCGGAGTGAAATTTTATTCTCTTGTTACGTGTGTGTGTTTTCCAATGTTTCTGAGTGGCGTAGTTGAGTTAATGTGAATAAGCATCTTATGGTAGGTCACACATGAGAGTGCATAATTGGGTTAAGGTAATGATGAGAAGTTAGTTGTATGGGGACTGTTTGAGTAGTGTGTGTTTGGAGAATTTTGAGTTCAAAATAACCAGGTGCAATGTGTGTTTGAATTTCCTTGCTTGAAATTTTATCTATACCTTATTACAAGTTAGCGTCATAGTGATTTTGATGAGTTTCATTGCATGGTTGTAGCTCAAGTTTCATTTTATTTTGTCGCGGTATTATTGAGGAAAAGGTGATTGTGGTTGGGTGGTTTGTGGTGTTGTAGCTATTGTGGTTGTTGTTGAGGTTGTGGATGTGTTGTTGATTGTTTCGGTGTTGTCCAATTTTGAGGATGAAATTTTTTAAGTGGGGGAGATTGTAGTGTTCCAAGTTAGAAAAACCCTATTCGTTTTAGTTTTTGGTTGGGACACGTTGTTTCTGGTGTTTTGGTTTTGTATGGTTGGTGTGGACCTTGGAAGTGTTTCAGGCTAGCTACTGGGCAACAGCCTAGTGTTGTTGGGTCAAGCAGGTTACGCCGGCGACCTTACTGGTTGCACTTGCGATTGGTGGTGTTGGATGGTCATGCTCGCGATGGGCCACGACCAGGCCGCTAGTAGAATGCGTCCTTAGGTCGGATGGATGGAAGGAAGATGCATGGCTTGCGAGGGGGTTGCAGTGCACGCCTCGGCCTGTGCAGTCACGCTCGCAATGTGACGCCCTTGAAAATTTTATTTTCTTAAAAGTCCCTTACTTTTGGAATATTGTAATAAAGACCCTTGATTTCCTAAATGATTTCAACTTTAACCCTAGAAGCGAAAACTCGCAAACCCTAATCGATTTTGGTAACTTAGGAATCATTTCTAATATTCTAACACTGATTAATTGACTCCCTAAATATGGAATTACCACTTAAAACCCTAGGTTTTTTCGGTTTTCATCACGTTCATTGATTGATAGCCTTTTTATTCGAAACAAGAAATCTAAATCAAATTAGATTCTCTAACCCTAATTTAGTTTAATTCTACACTTAAATAAATGTTCCAATTCATAAATTAAACCTAAAGCCCTCACATTTTTATTAAATTACTAATTGACCCCAAACTAGTACTATTATATATATATATATATACATACTTGTACCTTTAAACCTATTTGACACACTATATTTTGAAATTTCCATCAATTGTACACAAGAAAAAAAATAAAATAATCCCCTCAAATCCACCCCACATGGCCGGCCACCCTAGGGAAAATAAATATAGATAACTTTTTCAAACATAATCCATGAATTCATGGAAAAGTTTGCTAGTACCCCCAAAACAAAGAACTTTGTTTCCACCTCAAGTTCCATCCTAATCAAAGTCCAACTAGATCATGATTAATTGCATAATTAAGGCCTCTAATAATCCACTATTCCATTAAGATCAAAGTAGATTCAAAATATCCAATCTAGTTCCAACTAATGGGCACTTTGGACCTTTTGCACCAATTTTAGTACAAATAAAACCCCTCTCTTAGCATTTTTCACACAAGAACACACACACAAACACCCTATTCGGCTGAGAGGAAGAGATGGCAAGAGAGTGAGCTTGGTGGAGGAAATGAGAGAAAGAGAAGGTCTTGCTAGCTAACCAACCAAATCTCAAGTAATCAACACCACCATCTCTCCTTCTATTTCCCTTTTCAAATACATGTTATTAGAGATTTAAAATCATATTTTCAGATGTTTTGTAATAGTGTTCATGTGTTCAAAGTTAATGAATTGGGCTTTGATCCTTCTTCCATTCATATTTCATCTTAATACATACAAAACTCCCTTTTTCTTCCCATATCTCACATTATTTCCAAAGGCACACCATCTTTCTAAAAATATGAGTTATTGATACATTATTTAGTATGTTTTCATCACAAAAGAAGTGAAAAATTTCCCTTAGTTGGCCTCTTTTCTCACCAATCTTCTTATTTTGAGTATTATGCATGAAAAACCAGTTTTACAGCTTCAAAAATTCTAGAAAAATGTAGAAAAATCTCATGGACCTCAGTTTCATGTCAAAAAATTCCTTAAAGAGTCAACTTTCATGGAAAATTGGTTTCATTCAAAAAGAGTAAGCGGTTTGAAAGAAAATCCGATTTTCGTAATGGTCGACGAATCTGGACAAAGCTGGAGTATTTCTGAAATAACTGAAAATCTGGAAAAGCTATTCTATTTTTGAAAAATGTTCTGAAAACTAAATAAAATTCTCTACGAACCGTAGAAAGGTTGGATTTGGAAAAAATATGAAATAGTTCTTTTAATCTTGATCTTTAAATGACTCTAAATCTGGAAATTCTGTTTACTTTGATGTTTTGTGCTCTTGACTTTATGAATGTGCTTACTTATATATGATCATGTCTTGGTATGATATTATATATGTCATAGTTATGTATTTTCTTGACCTTTGATAAAGCCTACACTTATGTAAATTTATTTTCCTTCTCGCTTGTACTAACTAATTACAACAATTAATCTAACGGAAAACTTAATGAGGGGCTAAAGGGGTTTTGATCACCCGATTATTATTATGAGAAGAAATTATTGATTAGTGGGATGCGTTCCCTTTGGTAATTTAAATCTTGCGCAAGTGATTGTTTCAGAACTCTTGAATGGAGCGGTTGTATTCAGACCCTAGGTAATTCGGTGCAAGGAGGGATTTGGGAAAGGCCCATCATTACTGTCTCTTTTAAGGCCCTGTGGTTGGCGTTACTCGGTATATAACCGTTGGTAGGCATCCGAGGTAAGGTCTATAACAAAGCAGCAAAAGAGGGGACATACCGAATAATTCGCGTCCAATTCTTGGGATTGGAATGACGAAATCTCTTTGGGGGATTTCTAGACTACTAATAACTAATCATAAAATCTGTGCTATGAACTTAAATACCATGACCCATTCCTTTGTTTTTTGTTTGTAAATGCTATTGTGTATTGAACTGGGAAAAGGGGATGGGGTATGTGCGCGTTTACTGGGCATTCAAAGCTCATGGCGTATCATGCCAGGTGTCGAAGAGGAGCACGCAGCAAAAGACGACGAATCGGAAACCTTCGAGGACTTTTGGCTATCCTAGAAAATTAGGATTTTCTTTTGTTGTTTTGTAAAGTCCATATGAAACTTTAAATTTTCTTTTGGATGTAATGTTGATGGTACGAGCTTTTGTAATTAAGAATATTTGTAATTATTCTACTATTATGTATTTTTATTCCAACACCAATATAATTCCCTACGTTGCTTATGAGACCTTGTGTCAATGCCTCTTAAGATTTGGCAAAAGGGTAGTGCGCTACCTAAGAAAGCTGGACTTAGAAGGGAGGCTAATTTGACTCCTTCAATGATCTGGGATCTTACTTGGTTATTGGCAATAGGACTTATTTGTGACCTTCCCTTGACTACAACCCTTAGTGTAGATTGGGGGCGTCACACAATAGTAGCACTTACATAGCCTACGTTTACATGGGTGCCGATTTACGGTTTCCCGCTGAGGAAATTTTTGTGAAAGGTTGTACTTGTTTTGGAGATTTTCCCATTTTATTTACTATCATGTTGATTTGGAACAGGATGTTTGGAAAATGGTTTTAACAATGCATTTACTATTGTCTAGCGGTGTATTCGCATTTGATTTAGCAATGTATTTGCTGGTTGGTATTGAGATACCTGGATCGATTTTTGGAAAGGAATGTTATATCAAACAGTTGATTTGAACTCGGAAAATGTTTTGATTAAACATAAGGTTTTGGTAATTGGAAAGAAAGGATTTTGTTGAGAAATCAAATGGATTTGAAAATACATTTGGGCGTATTGTATATATGTATTGCATCATGATCATTTATGCTGGTGGAGCATGTTTAGTTTTTGAAATATTCTCTACTAGGCTTTATGTTCACCCTACGTGGCTGAAAATATTTTTTAGGTGTACATGTGTGGATGTGGACTGAGACGTGAAGCTGTATTCAAAACCATGTAGGGTGGTTTTGTTATTTGTAGGCCAATGGTCATTTATGTTATCTATTGGCCGTGTGCCATTCTTGTAAGAGTTACACCCCTTGTGAATGATGTAAGTCTCAAGGCGTTTAATTTGATTTTATAACATCTGTGCATGCTTTAGTTGTAGAACATCCGTTCAACTTAAATGTTATATCTAGTAATGTATAAAATTGGATAAACACATGTATTATGTGACTATATTATATTCATTTGCATGAGAGTTGTTATCTACTGTTCATCATTGGGTGGTTTACTCACGTGAGCCGGACTGTGTAAATTTGGGGGCGTGACATATCCGAAATAAACAAAGCATTTGGAAATTTCAGTTTTTAGGGAAATGCCAATTTTATGAATATCTTTGGAGATAATAAAGAAAAATCTTCTAAAAATGAAATAAAGTTAGAAAAAAGAGGACCATTAAAAACTCATATAAAATATGACTTTATTCCTAAAGCTACAAAAAATGAGCCTGTTACTAAATATGAAATATATCTTGATCTTGATTGTGTAACTGACGTAGAAGAGATAATATATAGTTAGGCTCAAGTAGTAAGAATTGTAATAGCTGGACAAACTATAGACTCATGAGGTCTAAATTTTTTTGTAAAGGTTACTCTAAGAGGTCAAGCTGCAAAATTTTGGGATCATGTGTATGGTAGATAGCCTTAAATGAGAATTTTGTGGAACAACCCTTAGCCAATTGGGAATTCAAGAAAAAATAGAATTTACAAATCTAATTAAGATACGAATATGTGATATGTGCTATTTTAAAAATTATGATTGTGAATACAAAAAAATAGTTCTGTAAATTAGACCTAAAAGATATTATTCATTAGCCAAACTTCCTAAACCATGGGATGAACTATTTAAAAAAGAGTTTGAAAGGCTATTGGAAAAGAATCAAATGTGTGATTCTTTAAGTGGACAAATAGTTTCTATACGAAAAGTTATATAGAAATATTGTACAGAACGACAAGCTATAAAAGATATGGAAAAGACATATGGATTATAGTTGCTGTTCAAAAACCAAAGGTATAGTAGCAAGCTATGGTTGTGATAAATAATCCAAACCATTGGTTAAGAAGAAGAAATTTGTAAAAAAATGAAAAAAAAAAATTAGAAAAAAAAATTTAACCCTAATAAAGAAAAATCAAAACCTTGGGGTAGATATATTAGGAAAAAAAAATCTAATAAATTCACAAAAGATAAAAAGCCTCCATGTCCAAAAGGAAAATCTTCTGAAGAATACAAATGTTTGCTTTGTGGAGAAAAAGGACACTTCGCAAACAAATGTCCTAAGAAACAAAGAAAACGACATGTTAAGCAAATATTATTTTCTGAAGAAAAATATGAACCAGTATGGGGATACAAAATAGAATATGACGATGAAGTAGAAGAACTCATGTCAGAATATGAATCAGAATTTGAATATAGTTCTGATGAAAATGATGAACAAAGCTTAGAGGAAGCTTTAGCTAGAACTATTTTTATAATGAAAATAAATTCAAATGATGAGAATGAAATGATCCTTCGTAAGAAAGGAGAAAGTGAATCATATGAAATTGAAGAACCAGAATTTTTTGTAAACAATTGGAAAATGCTGAAAGTTTCAATTAAAGAAATTTATAATAACTCAATCTTCAAATTTAGAAGTAAACTGAATATAGAAATCTTTGAAGGAAGAACTTCAGTTGGTAATACAGAAGAAACATTCATACATATATCATTGTTTGATATAAATAAGATCGAACAATATCGTAATCAAAAATAAAATTACATTCATTTAGGACTGATACAAGTTAGTATATGTCTTTTACTTTTAGGTGGAAAAGACATTCTTGTATTACCATGTGTCATGGATAATAGATGACATAGCTTTGAAAATTTTCTTAATTGGAGAAATTCAAAGTAATATGTATAATGGACTAATTTGGTTCACTATCAAACCAAATTATTTTTTGGCATTGGAAGATCCTAATCTTAATTACGATTAAAAATAAAAACTCAAGGTATGCAAGACCTTAATGCAAGAAGCAAAAACATTGTTATTAATTACAGGCTTATGTATAAAGTAGTTAATACAGTTAATCCTATTAGTAAACATGTACCTGAAGTAGGTCTATTTGAAAAAATGAGTGCTCACACTCGAAAATTTCAATCCAAAAAGGTTAATGTAAAATATAGCGATCCCGGTTTCCCATTTCTTTAACTGTTGCGTCCGGGCTTGGGTTCCGTGGAGTTGGTTGTTGTATTTGTCTTGTTTACATCCTTTACTCCTTGCATTCGAGTCTTGGGTTGTATTGGGCGAGTTTGAAACAGGTTGGTTGAACTTAGAAACCAAGAGTAGTTGCCCAGATTTTGGCCCTCACGCTCGAGCGGGTACCGGGTTCGAATACTTTGGGTACGTGGGAAGTGATTAGTATCACAATGGGTTTGTCTCGCTTGATAGA
>NW_021028771.1:491331-532635 GCF_004153795.1 Camellia sinensis | reverse complement strand
CTTACAATATTAAAAAAATTAACCAAGAACAAATAATACGAAAAATAAAAGAACTCAATGCTTGAAAATTTAAGTCCAAAAATTAGAACCAACTGAGTTTTTGAGAAATAACTTGATAGTGTCAACTGATAAATGATATGGAATAATACTTTAAGGTTATAAAATAATCACTCTTTGATTTGTCCTTGTGTCAGTTTTAGCTAATCAACTTGTAAAGAATAAATTATTGGGAGTGATTAGGTGATGGTCTTGGAATATAAGTCTATATCATTTATCATTTGACATTTGTTAATTTATTCTTCAAAACCTAACAAAAAAAATATTAAAACTTCTTGTTTTAACTAATCAATACCAAGTTAGAGCACCACATGATATGCCCAACAACAAAAAATAATTTCGAGTATTCCTATTTATTCCTACCTTTTACCCCCTTGTGAGGCCCCTGACCTTTTGTAATTTCTTTTTAAGACCCTTACTTTTGAATTATTTCCATAAAGACCCTTAACTCCTTACTTGATTTAAATTTTAACTCTAGCGTCAAAAAGCGTGCGCCAATAAAAAATTCTCAAACCCTAATCGAACCCAGGAACTTAGGGATTATTTCCAAAGCTCTAATAATAATTAATTAATGCCCTAATTATAGATTTACCGTTCAAAACATTGGGTTCCCGATTCTCATTACAATTCGCCGTTTAATTAGAAACGAAGAAACTTTAACTAAATTGAATTCCCAAATCCTAATTCAATTAAATAATACACTTAAATTGGCCCCAAGTTAGTACCATTATATATATATATATGCACATTTTCTTAACAAATAATTAGTACACAAAATATACATACATACATATATATATATATATATATATATGAATTTATACACTAAAATGGATTGAAAGATTCCCTCAAATCACAAGCACATAGCCGGCAAATTCTAGGATACTATATTTGGTATACTTTTGCAAACATCAAAGCATGATTTATGAAATTTTTTTGATTAATGGACAAGTTTTTGACTAATGGTACAAGTTGGGAGAAATTGCTTCAGATAATGGGAAAGTTTTTGGAAAATGGTACAAATTGGGGCAAATTGCTTTGGATAATGGAAAAGTTTTTGAAAAATGGTACAAATTGAAACAAATTGCTTTAATCATGGAAAAGTTTTGACATTGGTAGAGTTGTAAATATTCAAATTGAAGCAAGGGCATTTTAGACAATTCGCACCATATTTTTTTCCTATAAAAACACCATAACCCTTCACGTTTTACACATCTTATACACTCACACACACATTCGGCTGAAAGAGAGAGTGGAGAGGAAGAGAGTGAGCTTTGGTAGTGGAGAAGGAAAAAGAGAGAAAATTTTGTGCAACTCATCACAAAGTTTCAAGTAAGCCATAACACAATCCATTCTTTTATTTTCTCTTCTAAATACATGGAATTAGATGTTTAAAAAATTATTTTGCGATGTGTATACATGGTGTTCTTATGTTAAAAATGAAAGAGTTGAGCCTTATCCCACCCTTACTCGTGTTTCCTCTTATTCAATGCAAAATTATCTTTTTCTATACCTATCGCACATAATTTCCAAAGGAACACCTTGAGTCTAAAATTCTGAGTGTTATATATATATATATATATTATCTAGCATGTTTTCATCACAATGGAAGTTCTAAAATTACTCATGGTTACTCTCTTTTCTTACTTTTTCTTTTATTTCAAGCTTTGTGCTCAAAGAACCGATTTTTATATCCCACTTGCAAAAAATTTAGAAAAATGAAAAAAAATCTCCTTAATCTCTTTTTTATGTCAAAACTTTCCTTTAAGCGTTAGCTTACACGGGAAAAAAAATTTGTTGAAAAAGAGTGAGTGGTTTGAGAGAAAATTCGATTTTCGTAATGGTCGGCAAATCTGGACATCGTTGGTGTATTTCTTAAATATCTAAAAATCTAGCAAAGTTATGCCACTTCTGAAAAAATGTTATGAAAATTAGATAAAATTATCTACAATGCATGGCAAGGCCAAGTTTAGGAAAAATCTAGAAATGTCTCTTAGATTGTGATCTTTAAAGTGTATCTAACCTAAAAATTTATATTTGTTGGTGATTTCATTTAATTCATTTCATGAATGTGCTTCTAATCACTTGTTTGAGTTTTAGTATGGCAATTACATATGTTGTGGCTACATTTCCTTGCAATGGTACTTTGATGATGCTCATGCTTGTATGAAAATAATGGTCTTGATAAATTATTCTAACCTTAACTTAAAACATTTAACACAATGTGAAACTTAGTTAGGGTGGTAATTGGATTTCAATCACTTGAATTGTATTATGAGGAAATATTGTGTTTGCATTGAATCGGTTGGCGATACGTGTTCCTTATTTGAAGTAAAGTCTTGCACAAACGGTTGTGTCAGAACCCTTCAATGAATCGGTTGTATTTGGACCCTAGATGTTTATGATGGATAAGGTTGGAGGAGGTTTATGGGCAAAGCCCATATTTTTACCATCTCTTTTAAGGTCCTCGTTTGGCGCTATGCGGTACATAAACGTTCTAGGCATCCGAGGTAAGGTCTACAAAGCAATAAAAGATGGGGCATACCGAATAATCCGAATCCAATTCTTGTGGTTTGGATGATGAAATCTCTTTCGGGGATTTCTAGATTCTAACATCTAACCTTATGACTCTCTAATTAATTACTTGCTTATTTGTTCATCATGTTTAACTATTTAGTTGTATTTTTGTAAATGTATTGGACGGGAAAAAGGGAGGGTGTGTGTGTGTGTGTGTGTGTTTATTAGGCATTAAAAACTCATAGCGTTTCATACCAGGTGTTAAATAAACCTTTGTAGCCAATGAGGTACCGGAGACATTCGAAGATTTTTGGCTGTCATAGACAAAGTTAGAAGTTGCTTTGTTATAAGTCCATCCATATTTTCATTTTCTATCGGAATTGTACTAATGATGGAACCTTGTTTTGTAATAAAAATTTGTAACACTAAAATATTATTTTCTTATATACATATGAATATTTTTGTGATCCTATACTTATCTCCATGTTACTTATGAGACCTTGTGTCAATACCTCTTAAGATCTGTCAGAAAGATAACTTGCTATCTAAGGTTATTGGACTTAAAAGGGAGGCTATACTGACTCCACCGACTTCCTCGGATCTTGTTTGGTTATTGACCAAAGGACTCATTAGTGACGTTTCCTACGCTTATAACTTAAGGAAGAAGAAGAAGAAGAAGGGAAAATATATATATATATATATATATAATTATTGTTAATATATCTTTTGGTGCTCCCGATTACTTGGGGCGTTACATCCCTCACTTCTTTGAATCCCACCCAGCTAAATGAGTCCCCTCCATTTTCTCTTTGAACCTCCACTTTAATTCCAATTATACGCTCTCCCTAACCCACTCTCCTAACCCAAC
Source organism: Camellia sinensis (assembly GCF_004153795.1). Taxonomy (NCBI): domain Eukaryota; kingdom Viridiplantae; phylum Streptophyta; class Magnoliopsida; order Ericales; family Theaceae; genus Camellia; species Camellia sinensis. Next base: position 529,193 of record NW_021028771.1, on the reverse strand, counting down.
CATTGCCAACTCCGGCCACACTCTGTCGCAATGCACCGCCACCAATCTCCACCGCCACCCCCAACTCCTCATTCTCTCTTGCCACCACAAATATAATGTGATGTCTATTGTATATAAACCGCTTTACTCTCCTTTTATTCCGTTAGTTCCTTGATTCGGACCTTTAATTTAAATCTGAGGCCTTGTCGGTCATGCGAGTTCACCATATTTCATAATTTTCTTGTAATTGTGACCCTAAATTACTTATGGGTTTAGTACTCTCTCTTTTTGGGTGCGCAAGGGGACTGAGATGGAGGAACACCTAGTTAAACTTAGGAAAACACTCTGGTAAACAAGATTGCTTGTGCAAGAAATGAACCAGACATATAGATAAGGGACCGCACGTGTGGGGTGGTGTGTCGCACATGCAGTGGTGGAGGAAATTTGAGGGTTGGCTATTGAAATAAAGGCACACGAGGAGGAGGTTTCCCACACGTGCAGATAAGAGCGCTGCACATGCGACCAAGGGGCCCTCACGTGTGGAAGAGGGTGCCAAATGTCTGATTCAGCTTCGAATTTCAAACTACTTTTTATAAAATCTGATCCTCTATCTTTCTCATCACTTTTTCTTCATCTCTCTCTCTATATCTATATTTTCTCTCTTCTCTCTCTCTCTCTCTCTCTCTCTCTTTTTCTCTCTCTCTCTCTCTACCCAACCCACAAAACTTCCATATTTCATTTAAGTTCTCTCAATCTATTGAGATTTTAACCCTTGTTTTTGAGGCACTTTTGGAGGGCACGTTGAGAGTTTCGTTGTGTGAGATGGAGATCAGTTTTCAACACTATCGATTTTGGGGCTTTTCGTCTCTTCTTCTCTCCATAGCTTGAGATAGGAACTTTTTCGAGTTATACATACGTTTTATCTACTCTATGTGTTATTTTGGTAAGGTATTGGGATAAGAAGTTCGGGTTTTAATTGTTTGAAATATTTGTATTATTCAAATGAGGGGTTTTGTCTAATATTTCTCCAAAATTTTAAAATTGTAGACTATGTTGATCGTTGGAAGTCTTTTATGAGGATTTTTTTTTTAAGTGAGAAACCCTAATTTTGCGAAAACACAAGATTTGAAATTCTGAAGGAAAAGGTTATATTGATGAAAAATCATGATTTTGTAGAGCATTATTATTGAGATATGATGAGACTGTAATGAAATTTATCATCTTTGAAAATCCATGAAAGAAGGGAGATTGATGTTGAAAAATTATGAGAATAGTATGTTGTTATAATTGTCTTGAGAAGATAAAGAATTGAAAAGGATGATTATGCTATTGAAATTTCGTCAATTATATAAGAAAGCAAATACATGTGATGACGTGTTGTTATTGTCTCTTAGGATATATGTTGTGTATATATATATATTGAGTAGAGATGTTATGCTAAACAACAATTGAGATTTATGTTGTCGAGATTGGGAATATTGTTAAGAGATTGGGAAATAAAATGTATTGTTCCATTACATTGTCATCTCTTCTCATATTACATGTTTTCAAATTGTCATATGTTGGAAATTTGGATTTGAGAAGTTGGTTTTCAAATTGATTCATTGGAAATATTAAAAATATGTTGAGTTGTGGGGTAAATACCTAGAATTGTGAATTAAGTTGGCTTGAGATCCATGGTGAAAGACCATAAACCCACACAGTGGAGGTACCAAAATCCTTCCAATTAGGAGCCGAAAAAGTGGCTATGAGGTAGTGCCTTGAGATCCTACTAGCAAACACCTTGCCTTTGGGATTACCAGTGTTGTATTTACCACCCCTTGTTTATCTATTGAAATTATTGAATCAATTATGTTTTCGAACAAGTGCATGGCGTGAGATTTCAAATGAGAAAAATCTATATCTTGACATGGCATGGAATATGCATCCATCCTATGAGATTGATAAAATTGTATGTACTTTGTCAAGAATTCATTTACTAAGCTTTATGCTCATGTGGAAACTGCTTTCAGATAAGAATGTTGTGATTCCACCAAAGTGAAGGCGTGGAGGGAATTGTTTTGGAGCATGATGGCTCGTCTAAGTATTGTGTGTTTTTTCTAGCCCAGGGCTAACATTTATGGGTTTGAGAAGCATTATTTGTAACTGAGCCCAAGTCTTAGAACTTATAGCCCACTAGGCATTATTTGTGTTTAATTATGTATACCATATGATGTAGAACTCATGTTCTAAGAATTGTTGAATATATAATTGTATAACGATTCCGGTTTAGACCCGACCCGTTTACTGTTTTAGATTCAAAATTTCTTGTCTTGAATGGTTGTTCATATATTTATTCTACTTTTTCCTTGTTAAGTTTGGTTATTGGAGTGTCGTTGTTGCGTTCAGAACAGGTTGGGAGTTAGTTTTTTTCAAAAGAGTTGATGTCTAGAATTTGGCTTGTTCGCTTGAGCAAACTTTTTTGTCCTCGAGCGGTCTTTGAGACCTTCCAGTATTTTTGCAGGTCTGCAAAAATACTAGGAGTGTTCTTCACTCAAGTGGTATTTTTTGCGCTCGAGTGGTCCTTCTTGTACTCAAGCGGTTAGCCTTTGTTTGATAAACTTCTGGGAGGATGTCATTGTGCTCTTGAGCAGTAACTTTGTTCACTTGAGCTATCTCACTTATTGTGTATGGTCGCTCGAGCGGTATTATGGTCGCTCAAGCGGTATTTTGGTCGCTCGAGCAGTCTACGCGTATATCAGTTCATAAAAGTCACTTTTTGGATCACTTTTTCATTTATGTCTGTCTCTCTCTAAACATTTTAAAAACCTAGATCTACTCTCCCTCTCTCTAAAACTCACCTTTAAACCTCAAATACACCCTCACCATTTGATCTTTACACCTTTGTCCTTTGGAGAAAAGATAGAGTTCGTTGAGGGCTTCGTTCTAATCTGAAAAGTTCGTGTTTTCATCGACGTTGAATTTTGGGGATTTTGGGCTTTCTCCTCTTCTGGAGTTGAGGTAGGGATTTTCTTAATGGTGTGCATGTTGTTTAGTTTCGTTATCTGTTATTCTTGTTAGTTATAGGTTTTCGAGAAAATAGTTTTGGATATATATTTATTGATGTACAAATTTGGGAAAAAATACTTATTTTCGATTGTGATTTGGGATTTGTAACCTAGTGGTTGTTGTGTTATAAGTTTTTGAAGAAAATTGGGTTTTGAAGGGTTTCTCAAAAGTTAATCAAAAACTTGGGTTTTGGGTGTTCTTTTTATGGAAAAAGAAGAAATTTGAATGGTTGTAGGATTTTAATTGAAATGAGGTTTGGTTGAGAAATGTTTGAAATATTGGAAAAATACCGAGTATTATTTACTCTTTTGAAATAGTGGTTTCGTTGGAAATGATACGAACGGTTTTGGGAAAATTGTATAATTTCGGTTGAGATTCACAAGACTTGTGAGGAGTGTGAATGTTGTTTGGAAATCATGAGATTTTGTATAAATTATTGAGATTTAGATTTGGTTAAGATTTTGGAATATTATTATTGTTATTGTCTTTTAATTGGTGATAATTGTTTTTGGCAACCGGTAGAGGTTAGTATTGATTGTTGTAGAAACTGCATATAGATTGGGGAAATGGAAATGTTTACAAATCATACATCGTATTGTGCATATCATGGATTTGTAACTGGAGATTTCACGTTTTGAAAAATGTATTGTTGTTTTAAGATGCATGTATTGTATTATTGAAATGGTAAATAAAATGGTGAAGCTGTAAGAGGGTGTTAAAGCAGAATTAAGTTGGCATGTGTGTCCATGGTGTGAGACCTAAAACTCATGCGATAGGCGTCGAGCCTTCTGGTTAGTACCGGTAAAAATGGCATAGTGACTTGTATAGTTACTATTATGAAGACTAGCCTTGGAGATTTATTCATTATATTTACCATGTGATTGTTTTGAAAGAATATTGTTGATTTGGAAAGATGTTTTGGAAATCTTGCATTAAATTGTTTCAAAGAAAGAAAATGCATGTTTTACCATGACATTTCACGTGCATTCATCTTATGACATTGTTAAACTTCATACATATCATTAAGTTTATTTCTACTGGGCTTTATGTTCACTCTACGAGGGAAACCACTTTTAGGTGAACTGGTGTGCCTCCGCCAAGGTAATGACTTGGGAGGATCTTAGAGCTTGAGGCTCATATTTATAGTTTTCCTTGGTTAACTGTTGTAATTTAAGCCACGAGATTCCTTGTATTGAGTTGTGACTCATTTGCTGTAACTGTGCAAGGCCCTAGAAATTTGTAGTCTTTAAGGCAATAACTTGTAATAATTTAGTTTTATTCATTATGGATAAAATTCATGTTGTAGAACTGAAAGAATGTACTGAGGCATGTGTTCGATATGATGTTGCATAATCATATTGTTGTTATCTTTCACATGTTAGAAATATTATAATAGAGTAGAATGTCTATTTATTTTGGGGCGTTACAAATTGCATGTAGGGTGCTTTCTCATGGTTATTGGATGGTTATGTCGATGAGGGGAATTTTAGATATATATATATATATATATCCTATTCACTAGTAAATGACAGAGAGTTAATGAGAATTGGATTACACAATAGGTTAATTCGTGTTTTATGAATTGTTAATATTTTGAGGGTGTTGTACCTGAAACCTCTCTCTCACAGACACACACATACACACACTAGGCAACAAAGGTTTGGAGCAAAGAAGATGAGAGGATCGCGATGAAAAAGTTTTGGAAGGAGGTTGTGACAGAGATCACAGTTACATGAGAGAAATTGGAGAAAAGATCACGCCATAGGGGTGGTTGGAGAGGAGATCATAGTGGCGGAAGAACTGGGGAATATATTATGATAACAGTTATAGGGTGGCGGTCACGACTACAGGACGGGCGTGAAAGTGGTAGTGGGACAACATGGGCAGTGACCCAATCTCTTTATTCTCTTCTACTACGAGAGACACACATATACACAGCAAACCCACACAGAGAGAGAGAGAGAGAGAGAGAGAGAGAGAGAGAGAGAGAGAGAGAGAGAGTGCTCAAATTTGGAAAAAGAAGTGTGGAAGGAAGGTCGCAGTAGTGAGAGGTGATGAAAAGGTGTTTGTCGGTAGGGAGGCACTGGAATGGCTGCTGGAGGTGGAGACGATCGGAGGTGGTGGTTACTATCAGAGATGATGAGGATAAGATTAGGGAAAGGGTTAGGCTTTGAAAATGGGGCATTTACACACAAGTCCTAATTTATGAACTTATATTTCATTAAGTCCTAACTAAGATTTTTTGAACCTCCAAGTCCCATTATATTTTTAGTAGTCGAAATTGCCTTTTAAACAATGATTGTTCATCATTTATTATTATCTATAAAGAAATATTATGATTTGACATTTATTTTGATTTTCAAAACTTTAAAATATCAACTTTCAAATTGAAAAAACTAAAAAAAAAAATTTATATGGAAAAGATAAAATAAAATAAAATAATTTTGTTTTTTGAAAAACTTGAAAAAATTGAATTATTTTTTTGTGCAAAACTGAAATTTTTGTGTCTATAAAGGAGCATGATGATGAAACATTGATATGCAAAACTGAAAAAATAAAAAAATAAAAAACTTTAAAAATAAAAATTTGATAATGTTCTCAGTTTTAAATCTAGAAAAAAACTGATAATGTTCTCAATTTTATTGGATAATTGAATTAAATCAATAAGTAGAAGGACAAAAACGTTTAATCTCATGCTCTATTTTTTTCATTAGTTAGTGAAACAATTATCTGGAACATTAATATGCAAAATAGATAATGTTCTTAGTTTTAAAAATTGAAAAAAAACTACTAAATAGGACTTATTGGTTCAAAAAATCTTAAATAGGACCTGAGCTACCATAACATTTGTAAATAGGACTTTCAGGTAATTAACTCTTTCAAAAAATAGGGTTAGAATATTAGGGATGAGGGTAAAAATGAAATTTTATGTTTGGAAAAAATTGGAATAAAAAAAATGAAAGAGGTGGGGGTTCTAAGAAAAAATGTAGGGGTAAATTGTAGCACTCATAATTTCCCGAGTTGAATCTTGCTAGGGCATGATATGGCATAAATATATATGGGCTTGTTTGATTGGTTAGAGTAATAATGACGAGATTAATAATTTATGGGATTAATCATTGGATTGACCATCCAACTTAATTTGTATGGTAAATATGTGTGGGATTATTAATACCTACCTCCATATGGTATTGAATTATCCCACAATTTGGTGAGAGAAGAAATCCAACATACTACTAAGCCAGTCATCATTTATGCCATCAAAACGTAGGAATGTGCATTTCACTTTATTAACAATTCAATCCTATGCTCTAATACTAGAATCAAACAGGTCTTATGTGTATAATTATTTAATGAATAATTTTTGTTACATAAATTGTTCACTAATAATGTTATATTTGTCAAATCTTTATTTTATATTATATTATATTTAATATTTCAAATTTTCAAATCAAACCTTTTAGGTGTCATCTGATAACTTTGGTACTGTTTAATAAAACTAAAAATTAAAAACTTAAAATTAAGTACTAAAAATTGAATGTCGAATTTTTTAAATTGACAAATTATTTCATAAAAAAATTAAGTGTTGAATTAAAATAGATTATTTGATATATATATATATAAGATCAACTTTGAAATTTATTTTTAAACTGTAATTTCTAATTTTATAGGAAAATTTGTAGAAAAATGAAAAGTTAAGGAAATAATTGCTAAAGAATGGTGGAACAAAAAGTAATTACACCTAGCATGGAGGCTTCTAAAAACAATTGCTAAAGAATGAACAAAATTATACAATTACCCCTCTCATTTGTTTGCCCTAATTCCATCTTTTCCCGTTTTCTCTCTCTCTCTCTCTCTCTCTCTCTCTCTCTCTCTCTCTCTCGCTCTTATTTTTTCCTTTTATTTCCCACTGATTTCAAACGATAGGCACCGGCCAACCCTCTCTCTTTCTATATATATATGCCTCCATTTGCTGCCATCGTCACACCCAACCTCTGACAACGATCGTATCCCCTACCTGCACTTCTCCGACCATTCACTGCCCTTGTTGCAGCCAACTTCCTTCGATTACTGTAGCCTCTCATCCCTCACTCATCTCTCTCTTCACCTTTCCCTCAATTTGCCAACAACACTGTCACTATTGCACTTTCTCCACCACCTCCTCCTCCTCCTTCTCCTCCTCCTTCTCCTCCTCCTAGTTCTCCATATTATTATTCTTCATCTTCCCTTTCTCTCTTTATCACCCGATCTAGGAGGAAATCGATTTCACAGAGGCGGTGGTGGTGGTGGTGGTAAAGTTGTCTGAATGAACATAAAGGTTTAGGGACTCTCTGAAAACTATAGAGTTTTTAGATTATAAAAACCCTAGATCTAGGGTTTTGGGTTGCCGGTGATGCGAAGGTGGCAGCCAGGGCAAAGGCAAAGGGGTGAGAGGAAAAAGAAATAAGAATGGGTTTTCAGATTGCAGTGGTGTGAGAGTGTAGTATTGGTAGCAGCCAAGGTGGAAAGAAATAAGAAAGGGTTTCAGATCGCGATGACGCAAGGGTGGTGTTGGTGGTAGTCGAACCAGAGAAAGAGGAGAACATAGAAAGGTTAAAGAGGGTTAGTGGTGGCAGCGAAGATGGCTGCAAGAGATTAAAAAAAAAAAAGGGGCTGCAATTAGGGTTTATAGAGAGGTGGTAGTGGTCAACGACGAAGATGGGAATGATGACATTTTGAAAGGGTAAGGAATGAGTAGCCATTGAACCCTGGAGAAGATGGTAGTGGCAGAAGGAGAGGTCACATCACACTAGCAGAAGTATAACGCCCCCAAAATAATCACAATAAACCAACTCCAAACTCTAGTACAATGTGATATAAATAAAACAAGACGCTTTCTTTAATCAGAGTTGATATACAAAAAGTGACACATGCAACATACATTCATAAATCATTCATCCTGAATCTACAACATGTGTTACAAGAGGTAATTGGAAATGAAAGCTAAACAGATATTCATACGCCCTAATGGCTTACATCTTTCCAAGACCGTGCTTGGTTACAACAAAATGAGTCAGAAGCTCAATACAATTAAAGCACTAGGCCTGTATAAAAAGGTAAATACAAAATGAACAAAAGTGAGCTCTCAGCTCTACAGTCCTCCCAAGCTAAGTCCTTGGCGGAGGCATATCATCAGCAACTGAAAATGGTTTTTCCCAAGTAGGGTGAGCCAAAGTCCAGTAAAACCAATCTATCACAATATATGAATCTTAACAAAGATATAAGTATGATATGCATATACAATGCCTATGACACAATCATTCGTATTGTTAGAAGATCATAATATGGCAAGTTTTATATCTCAAGCCATTTTATTCTTAATTCATTTCGTGACAATTCATTTCACCTCAATCCATGAGTTAAATCTATTTTTACCTGGACAACCCAACTGTGGTTACAACTTAGAGGTTTTCTAACCAATACAATCATTACATAAACACTTCAATTTGCCATTTTACAGAAATTTCATCCGCGGGAATCGGCATCCATGTATATACGCTCGATTTTCGGGACTTTCACTCTAGACACACATGCCAACTTCATTCAATGGAGTCCATCCCCTTTCTCCTCCTAAACATGGAGTACATCTCCTTTCTCTTCCAAAACATCATACATATGCAATGTATTAAAAACACAATCATATTCAATGACAATCGATAAGAGGTTAGTTTTAATTCACTTAATCCTCATGTAAATTATACAACAATCATAGTTATCCTCCACCAATAGCCCAAAATAGATATTTTTAAACAGATATACAATCTTCAAAATGGATAAACTATCCAAATTTCCATAGATGAGAGATAACAAATATCCAACTCCACCATTTACATACATATCTATCCAATTTCACATTTCCCATACCAATTCCATTATTCATACAAAATAAATATTTGAAACATTTTAGGGCAAAACCTATTTTCTAGCAAATCCAACCCATGTGTCAAAATCAACAAGTTTAACCCAGCACATCCTTATATCTGTACCCATAACCATTTTCAACACCTTCATTTGAAAACCTCTCTCTTGATTTTAAACCAAAACCCTAGATTTGTCTAAAATCTTCCAAATCTCAACATTATTTACACAATCAACAAATAACCAAGTTAAAAATCGTAGGAAAGTATAGAAAGTCCCTAACTTAAGCTTAGAAGGTGGAAGAGAACAACTCAGAGAAATTCCACGTCAACGAAATCACAAGTTACTCAGATCAAAAGAAAGCTCTTGACACGATCTACACTTTATCTCAAAGGATCAAGGTGAGAAGATACCTCTAGGTGAGTAGATCTAAGGATTTGGGTGAGAAAAAGTGAAAGTTGAGAGAAAGAGAGAGAGTTACGGGTGAGAAAGGGCAAAGAGAAAACAACCCATGAAAAAAAAAGAAAGGACTTTGGGTCTATTTATAGTGACTAAGTATTACTAGCATAGTAGCTCCAAGGTTAAATGAAGGAAACAAGCCAAAAATCCCCAAAAATAGGGCCCAACAGTGGTGTCGACCCTCAAGGAAAAAAGCTGAGACACTTATGTTTGGCAGCAGGCAAGGTATCGACACCTCCCTGACTAGTGTTGATACTAAATTTTAGCAAGCAAATCTAGATTCTGCTATATACAAGGGTCGACCTTTCTCAGATTGGTGTCGACCCTTGAGGCCAATAACAAAAGACAAGTGTCGACATCACCAAGGCTGGTGTCGATCCTAAATTTCAATAGCTATTCCAAGAACATAGCAGCAAGGTGGTGTCGACCATTCCAACATTGACGTTGACCCTTGGAGCTTGAAAAAATAAAGGCAAGAGGGCAGTGTCGACCCCTGAAGCCAAAACCAAAGATGAAGAGAAAAGAACGACCATCACGAATATGGATTCCCGAATCCAAAAGCAATAAACGGATGGCGTCTAAGCCTGGATTGCTATCACCTCCTTTCTTAAGGAATTTCGTCCCCGAAATTATATGTCAAACTTTAAAATCATGATTAAACCAATTACAACAATGATAATTAATCAATTCAACTACCATGACCCATTCTCCGGTCATCCATTCTCATCAACTCAATACACAAGTTCCAATATTGAAAGTACCATTTACATTTCTCCAAAGCATTTACAATGTTCATATAAGACCTATGTTTCCCAAACTTATATAACATACACAATGTTTCCATATTCTCAAAAACATATACAATGCTTTCATATTTCATTAACATAATCAAAACTTTAATACATGTTCAAACATCAACTAATAAGTCCGGATACTTCTCACGGACTTCCAACTCACATTCCCAAGTTGCTTCCTCAATCCCATGGTGTTTTTACAATACTTTAACCAAGGGAATTGTCTTGCCTTGCAAGACTTGGTCCCAGGTATGCAAGACTTGGTCCCAGGTATCCAAGACTCTCATCGGTCTCTCCTCATACGAGGCATCCTCATCTACCTCTAAGTTGGTCCAGTCCAACACGTGTGATGGATCCGGCTCCTACTTCTAAAGCATGCTAATATAAAACACATCATGAACCCCGGAAAGCTGTGGCGGCAAGGCCAAACGATAAGTTACCTCTCCAATCCGCTCAAGGATCTCAAAAGGCCCAATGAATCGAGGGGACAACTTCCCACTCTTCCCAAATCTCATTAAACCTCTCTTAGGTGATATCTTCAAGAATACATGGTCTTCCACCTCGAAAAACAAAGGTTTCCTCCTACGGTCGGCATAACTTTTTTGACGACTCTGGGAACTGACCAACCTCTTACAGATAAGAGCAACTTTCTCCGTTATTTCCAGACTAACGCTGGACCCAACATGGGTACATCACCCACCTCGGCCCAATACACAGGAGATCTACACAATAGGCCATACAAGGCCTCAAATGGTACCATGCCAATACTCAATTAGAAACTATTATTATAGGCAAACTCCGCTAAAGATAAATGCCTCTCCCATAACCCCTTAAAGTCAAGGACATGGCTTTGAAGCATATCCTTAAGGATCTGAATTGTAAGCTCAGATTGCTCGTCAGTCTGAGAATGATACGCAGTGCTAAAAGTCAATCTCGTACCCAGGGCACTTTGTAGGCTCTACCACAACCGAGCCGTGAAACGTGGATCTCTATCCGAAACAATCGTCACAGGGACTTTGTGCAACCACACTATGTCCCTAATATAAAGGTCGGCTAAAAAATCTACCGAGTCACTCACACGCATAGGTATAAAGTGCGCTGACTTAACCAACCGGTCAACTGCCACCCAAATTGCATCACTACCCCGTTGAGTCCTTAGAAGGCCCACAACAAAATCCATCGTGACATACTCTCACTTTCACTCGACTATAGGCAAGGGTTGCAACAAATCCGCCGGCCTCTGATACTCAGCCTTCACTTGTTAGCAAGTAAGGCACCTCAATACAAACATGGCTACGTCATTCTTCATTCCCCTCCACCAAAACTAGTGGCTAAGGTCGTGATACATCTTTGTGCCTCTCGGATACACCGCAAGGCGTGAATGGTGAAACTCTCAGAGTACTTCCTCTCGGCAAGACTCTGGAATGAAGAGACGGTCAAGATATCTAACACTTGAGTCGGAGTACACATTCAAGCCTCTCTCTACCTTCCCACTCGATATCTTCTCCAAGAGGGATTCTACCTCAAGGACACCTCTTTGTGCTTCTACCACTCGGTTCACAAGTGTAGGTTGCGCAACTATCAAAAATAAGGTTGCAGACTCAACGGACTCTCCAAGATGCAAGTCAAACTCCCCAATGGTACCTAATATCTCCCATTCCCAGATGGCAATACAAGCTACACTACTAATAGATTTCCTACTCAGGGCATCGGCTACAACATTGGCCTTTCCCGGATGATAATGTAGCTCAAAATCATAATCTTCTATGAACTCCATCCACCTCCTCTGCCTCAAATTCAAGTCTTTCTGTGTAAACATATATTTCAGACTCTTGTGATTAGAAAACACCTCAAACTTCTCACCATACAAGTAATGCCTCCAAGTCTTTAAGGCAAGAATCACCACTGCTAACTCTAGGTCATGAGTAGGGTAGTTCCTCTCATGTGTTTTCAACTGCCGCGAGCCATAGGCTACTACCTTTCTCTCTTGTATCAAAACACAACCCAAAGCTTCTCGTGAGGCATCGCAATATACCGAATAGCCCAAACCCTCTTCGGAATAATCAAAACTGGAGCAGTGGTAAGTCTAACCTTAAGCTCTTGAAAAGACTTCTCGCAACTTCACACAAACTTGATCTCTTTCCTCGTCAGTCTAGTCAATGGTGAGGCTAGCCTAGAGAAATCCTTCACAAATCTACGATAGTACCTGGCCAACCCCAAGAAATTACGAATCTCTAAAGCATTCTTAGGTAGTTCCCAATCTTGCACTGCCTCTATCTTGGATGAATCTATAGTCACCCATTCTCCGGACACCATATGGCCTAAGAACTTAACTTCATTCAGCCAGAATTCACATTTCCCAAACTTAGCATACAGTTTGTGGGCTCTAAGAAACTCAAGCACTACCCGCAAACGTTCCCCGTGCTCCTCCTCAGAGGGTGATTAAATCAAGATATCGTCCACAAAGACGACCACAAAATGGTCTAGGAACTCACAGAAGATCGATTCATTAAATCCATAAACACAGCAGTGCATTGGTTAGCCCAAAGGGTATCACTAGAAACTCATAATAGCCATACCACGTATAGAATGCCATCTTCGAGATATCCTCCTCCTTTACTCTCAACTAGTGATAATCCGATCTCATGTCTATCTTAGAAACGCAACAAGATCCCTTCAACTGATCAAATAAATCATCTACACGAGGCAATAGGTACTTGTTCTTAATAGTTACCCGGTTCAACTTTCGGTAATCTATACAAAGTCACAACACACCATCTTTGTTTTTGGCAAAAGGAACCGGTGCTCCCCAAGGTGAAGTACTAGGACGAATAAAACCCTTGTCTAACAATTCCTAGAGTTGAATCTTCAACTCACTCAACCCGGCAAGTGCAAATCTATATGGTGCCATGGAAATCGGTGCAGTGCCAGGAACTAGGTAAATAGAGAACTCAATCTCACGGTGAGGTGGTAAACTAGTAAGATCCTCCCGAAAAACATCCGGGTATTCACAAACCACCCTTGGCAACTCAACTTGGACTTCATCACACTTAGTACTCAAGAAGGGCAAGAAGGCAACTAAGCTCACTCTGCCCACGCGGATCATACACCGGTGATAAGACTCTATCAACCCTATCCCCCAAGAAATAAAAGCAATCACCGCTCAAGGTATATACAGTAACCCTCTGACGGTAGCAATCTATAACAGCCCGATATGATGACAACCAATCCATACCCAATATAACATCGAAACTCGACATATTTATCAACATAAATGCAAAAAGAAGTCAGCGACCGACAACCTCTATGTCACAACCCCAACACCCTTGCTTCAAAACAATCTCACCACCAATAGGTGACTCTACGCAGATATGAGATGCTAACTGAGCCAACTCTAACCCCAAAACCAATGCAAATGTAGATGAAATAAATTAATGAGATGCACCCGTGTCAATGAACACATTAACAACTGAATTGCAAAACAAGAAGGTACCTTTCACTACCGAAGGGGCTAGTACAAGATCTGGTGCGGTAACAACATACATATGCCCTGTAGGTCTCTGCTCAACCTGCTCACCCCTTGGAGCATAACCTCGAGGCTTATGCTGACTGTGCCAGCTGGTGGCTCTGTGCCTGTCTCGAACCAGACGCACCAGGTGTGCCATCCAACTGAGGACAAAATCTCTTCATGTGCCTCACCTGCCCACACTGATAACAAGTGAGCGGCTGCCCTCTCTCTTGACTCTAGCTCTGAGAACAAGCCAAAGATGATGCAGACCACTACCCTCCTCCTCTCTACGGGCAAGCTGGAGACTTGCGGCCCAACTGGCCACACTTGTAACAAGTGAAATCTCCTTGACCACCTCTTCCAAAACCTAAACTCGACACTAGAAAAGTGGACCTTGACTACGCTCCTTGGGATTGCTATGGGTTAGGACCCCTCTACCTTTTATTATCCCATTGAACATCTTAACTCCTATTGGAGCCCCTAATCCTCTTCTCCACCATCGGTATCACGGTCTCAAGATGAGCCGCCGCCTCCACAAGGCGTCCATAATCTCTAATCATCGACTCGGCCACCTTGAACATTAGCCTAATTCTCAATCTCTTCTCGAACTCTAGACAACGACACTCCTCAATCACCATGAGTTCTGGTGCAAACCTCGATAAGCTGGTAAATGTGGCCTCAAACTCGGCCACCGAAGTGTTCAACCGTACCAACTTGGAGAACTAGTCTTTCAACTTCTCCCTAACTGTGGGAGGTAGAAACTTGTCTTGGAAGGCGTTGACAAAAGCCTCCCAAGTCATCCCAATGCGCCCATGCACATACTTCCACCACAGACCTGCATCTCCCTTCAGCTGGAAGGATGCCAAGGTCATTCGTAACTAGTCGTCCTCGATGCCAAGAATCTCAAATGTTTTCACTATTTGATCTAGCCAGTCATCTGCCTTTAGTGGCTCCTTGGGATCACCCACGAACTCATCCAGATTCAACCTGAAAAACTCTCGCTTCAAGAAAGACAACCCTACCTCAGCTACTTGGGCCTGAACTTGATTCTCAGCTCTGAGAATGTCCATAGACTCCCGCAACACTCTGACCATTTCACGGGCCAAGGCGCCCATGGCCTGTTGACCAACTGGTTCGGCCACATTGGCCTGACCAACACCTTCTTCTTGTGCCGGAATTTCATCCAGTAAAGGCACCTCATGCCTCATAGGCCTACCACGCCTAACACCACCACGTCCACTTCCTAACATCCTAATAAAGGTAACAGAATAGATTAGCACATTTACAAATGTGCCGAAGCTAACTCACTCGCGTCCTAAAGCAGTAGACAATAGTAATTCACTCCATATAAGCACATAGTCACGTAAACACATACGAATTTCATCGGATAATGACCGTCCCGCGGCATTGCCTGAGTTCCAATTAGAAACAGGAATGATCAATTGCCCTTCTAATAGGACTTTAGAAACCTGTAGACTCAATCAACATCCTAGAAATTAAATCTCATACCCATATAATCACATAAGCATGTTATCCTATAAGCACACATTGTTTCTACTGAAGTCTCTATCAAGCGAGACAAACCCATTGTGGTACTAACCACTTTCCACGTACCCAAAATATTAAAATCCGGTACGCTCTGATACCAAGTTGTAACACCCCCAAAATAATCACAATAAACCAACTCTAAACACTAGTACAATGTGATATAAATAAAACAAGACGCTTTCATTAATCACAGATGATAGACAAAAGGTGACACATGCGATATACATTCATAAATCGTTCATCTTGAATCTATAGCATGTGTTACAAGAGGTAATTGGAAATGACAGCTAAACAGACATTCATATGCCCTAATGGCTTACATCTTTCCAAGACCGTGCTTGGTTACAACAAAATGAGTCAGAAGCTCAATACAATTAAAGCACTAGGCTTGTATAAAAAGATAAATAAAAAATGAACAAAAGTGAGCTCTCAGCTACACAATCCTCCCAAGCTAAATCCTTGGTGAAGGCATATCACCATCACCTGAAAATGGTTTTTCCCAAGTAGGGTGTGCTAAAGCCCAGTAGAAACAATCAATCACAATATATGAATCTTAACAAATATATAAGTATGATATGCATATACAATGCCTATAACACAATCATTCGTATTGTTACAAGATTATAATATGCCAAGTTTTATATCTCAAGGCATTTTATTCTTAATTCATTTCGTGACAATTCATTTCACCTCAATCTATGAGTTAAATCCGCTTTTACCCAGACGGCCCAACTGAGGTTACAACTCAATGGTTCTCTAACCAATACAATCATTACACAAATACTTCAATTTTTCATTTTACGAAAATTTCATCCACGGGAATCGGCACCCATATATGTACGTGCAGTTTTAGGGACTTTTACCCTGGACACACAGGCCAACTTAATTCAATGGAGTCCATTCCCTTTCTCCTCCAAAAAATGGAGTACATCTCCTTTCACCTCTTAAACATCATACATATACATTGTATGAAAAACACAGTTATATTCAATGATAACCGATAAGGGATTAATTTCAATTCACCTAATCCTCATGCAATTTCTACAACAATCATAGCTATCCTCTACCGACAGCCGAAAACAGATATTTCTAAATAGATATACAATCTCCAAAATAGATAAACTATCCAAATTTTCATAGATGAGAGATAACAAATATCCAACTCCACCATTTACATACATATCTATCCAATTTCACATTTCCTATACCAATTTCATTATTCATACAAAATAATTATTTGAAACGTTTTAGGGCAAAACCCCATTTTCTCCCAAACCCAACCCATGTGTAAAAATCAACAAGTTTAACCCAACACATCCTCATATCTATACCCATAACCATTTTCAACACCTTTATTTGAAAACCCCTTTCTTGATTTTAAACCAAAACCCTAGGTTTGTCTAAAATCTTCCAAATCCCAACATTATTTACACAATCAACAAATAACCAAGTTAAAAATTATAGGAGAGTATAGAATTCCCTACCTCAAGCTTAGAAGGTAGAAGAGAAGAACTCGAAAAAATTCCACGTCAACAAAATCACAACCTACTTAGATCAAAAGAAAGCTCTTGACACGATCTACACTTTATCTCAAAGGATCAATGTGAGAAGATACCTCTAGGTGAGTAGATCTAAGGATTTGGGTAAGAAAAAGTGAAAGTTGAGAGAAAAATAGAGAGAGTTACGGGTAAGAGAGGGAAAAGAGAAAACAACCCATCAAAAAAGGGACTTTGGGTCTATTTATAGTGACTAAGTATTACTAGCATAGTAGCTCCAAGGTTAAATGAAAGAAACAAGCCAAAAATCCCGAAAACGTAGGGCCTAACCGAACAAAAATCTGAAAAAGGAGTCACAGGGGTCGACCCCTACAACAGTGGTGTCGACCCTCAAGAAGAAAAGCCGAGACACTTATGTTTGGCAGCAGGCAAGGTGTCGACACCTCCCAGACTAGTGTCGACACTAAATTTCAGCAAGCAAATCCAGATTCTGTTGTATACAAAGGTTGATCCTTCCCATACTGGTGTCGACCCTTGAGGCTAAT
The DNA here is from genome assembly GCF_004153795.1 of Camellia sinensis. Taxonomy (NCBI): domain Eukaryota; kingdom Viridiplantae; phylum Streptophyta; class Magnoliopsida; order Ericales; family Theaceae; genus Camellia; species Camellia sinensis. Next base: position 511,918 of record NW_021028771.1, on the reverse strand, counting down.
AACAAAAGACAAGTGTCAACACCACCAAGGCTGGTGTCGACCCTAAATTTCAATAGCTATTCCAAGAACATAGCAGCAAGGTTGTGTCGACCCTTCTAGCATTGGTGTCGACCTTTGGAGCTTGACAAAATAAAGACAAGCAGGCAGTGGCGACCCCAACAAGGGCGGTGTCAACCCCTGAAACCAAAACCAAAGATGAAGAGAAAAGAACGACCATCACGAATATGGTTTCCCGAATTCAAAAGCAATAAATGGATCGGGTCTAAGCCTGGATCTCTATAAGTAGAGGATAGAAACGAAGGAGGAAAGAAAGAATGAATAGGGCAAAAAATAATTGGGACAAAAGTGTAACTTTCTTCATCATTTTACAATTTTTTTCCATGTGTTTGGTTGACTTTGGTTTGATTTTCTTTCTTTAGCAATTATTTCATCGACTTTCTATTTTTTTCAATTTTTTCATTTTTATATTGCATTGGTGGCGACAACAATGGCAATGGCAATAGCAATGGTGGTGTAAGTAAAAGACATAATGGTTATGTTAAATGTGGAAAGGTAATGTAGTGGAGGTAAAAATGGTGATGGCAATGGCAGTACTGGCAGTGGTAGTGACAATAGTTAGAGTGGTGGCATGATAGTGGTGGTGGCCATGGCAGTAATAAGAGTGGTGATAGTAATAAAGGGGTGACGCCAGGGGTAGTAGCTATAGTGGTGGTGTGATGGTGATGGTGGCGGTGGTGATAGTGGCAGTAGTTGGAGTGATGGTGGTGGTGACAATGGTAGTAGTAGAAGTCGTGACGGTGATGATGGCCGTGGTGAAGTTATAATCATGTATGTCAACACGCCTGTTTAAGTGTTCATAAATTCAATTGGAATTAAGTAGGTTTTCTATCACTTAATTAAAAAAAAAAAAATCATTTAAAATTTTAAGTAGTATCAATTATAATTATAAAATAACCTTAATTACTTTTCACTTAATATATTCAATTTTAAATATAGAATTATATTATCAAATATCACCTAAACTAACATATTAAATAATGAGGAGTGGCTTCTCTCATGTTGGGGCTAAAACTGGACCAAATAGTCCAATCAATAGGATCGTAACACATCAGCAGATATAGCAACCAAAGGCTAAGATTTAGCCACATGTAGAGTCCTAACTCTTACACAAAACATCGTTTTGTACCAATGAAGGATCACAAACTAACGTCTCACTAGCTAGGCAAATTTGCATTGCATCATTATCTCCTTCCTAACTTCTCAAAATCTAGTGTGATTTATCTCTGAAACTCTATCTCCTCACCAAAACTTTTCTCTTGCAAAAGACAAATTGATGAATCGATGGGTACAATTGTTTTCTTTTTCTCTGAAACTTTGTCTTTTCCTTACCAAAAATTCTCTCTCGCAAAAAAGGAATGGATAAATCAATGGGTACATAAGGTTTTGAACATTCATGGATGCGAGATTTGTCGAGACCAATCATGTGATCTGCACTCTCTCTCTCTCTCTCTCTCTCAATAGCTAGTTTTGCAAGAGCATATATATATATACATACATATATATATATATATATATGTGTGTGTGTGTGTGTGTGTGTGTGTGTCGTATATCTATTGTCAAATTTTATTTGTTTTTGAATTTATTTATTTTTAGATGTTCACATGGTTTAGATAACTCTTGTGAATGTACCTATATAATAACTTTTGATACTTTTAGGATTCATTTATGATATTTCCAATCAATTTGATAAGAATTGTAACTTCTATTTAGAAAATATTACAGGCAAAAATGATTTATTTTTGTGTTTTGGGTTTAGAGTTCACTGATTATAATTTGTTTTGCAAGTTCGGGGGAATCTCTGCCCATGGTAAACCATGGAAGAAAGGTTCCTAGTGAACAATTTTGAGCACAAAGGGTTTTGACAAGGGACTGTTGAGAGGCACCAGTTGGATTGTATATATAACTAATAATTAGCTTTGTAGGAGTGAAATACAATTATGTGAATAAAAGTTCTAAATCTCTATTATTTTCTTGTTTTTTCTTTTCTTTTATGTAAAGATTCATTTTTTTTTTTTGGTATAATATATACAATGTGGTGCATGTTCAACTATGTTAATGAAAAAGCCAAGTACAAATTATTCCCTCCCTCCCCTTTTTTGATGGTGGCCATGAGTCCAAAAACCAATTACAAAGAAAAATTTGTTTTAGCAGTAACAACTGAAAAAAGGGAGTTAGTCATCTCCTCCATCCATACATAATTACAAATTGTTGTTATCCCCAATTCTGCAAAAATATCATTGCTGATATTTACTTGCAAAAATAATTCTTTGCTATCAACAACCTTCCCCATAATCAACATCAAAAACACATGAAAAACATAACCAAGAGCAAACGGCCATTGTAAATAATAAGTATGCTGGAAGCTGTGTACACTTTGTTGTTGTCTAAGATCTCAAAAAAGGCCACTATCAAAAAGTTTCTTTTGCAAAAATTGACTAAACTAGTTTCACTGAAGTCTGATAAATTTACTATATTGTGCGCTTGAGTATCCTTTAAAATCTTCAATTGAAGGACAATGCAAGGACTCCTACATCAAAAAAGAAAGAAATTTGTCAAAAAACAAATCAAAGCTATGCAGTCTTGACATGAATAATATAAGTTGTATAAAACCAAATAATTAAACTTTAGTAGAACTCATTTTCACCTGTAACAATTGAGTGAATGCAAGATGGTTCCAAGCTTGAGGTGTTTCTGGGATCATCCATGACATGGAATTGGGCATCTTGACACCCTGTGGATAGAGAGGACTTTGATCCATGTTCTTATCTTGGAACACAGGCACATAAAGAGGCATATTATCCTATATTATGAAAATTTATATAAAATCAATAAGAAGTGTATGATTAAGAAATAAAATATTTATAAACAGAAGATAATCTTCAACCTGTACTGTACAATCTATAATAGACAATTGAGGGGTTGATTAAGATTCCATTTTGCATCTACTTTTCTTTACTATGGGTTGCAATTCAACCAAACTCTTACGCCTTTTTCAGTCTACCCTTCCCCAAAACCTCCTTTTTCTTTAACCCCTTTGCTTTAAAGACATGTGGGTTATGAGATTGATTTTCTTTTGCAACCTTTTCACTTGATTTTTGTGGGCATCAAGGTGCATGAGCGTCATTTTCTTATTCATTAACACTAGCTTGTTTTCTTAAGACATCATCAATCTTTTTTTTCCATTTCAATAGAATTTTTCATAAGCATGCATGTAGTTTCTTTACTTTCAGCCGCACGACAACCCAACTTAATCAAACTCAAGCACAACATTCAATAACGAGCATTCATATCCAAATCAACCACAACTTGTTTAGCTACACACCTATTATTTTCTTGCACCAATCCATCTTTGGCTTTTTTTGGCCATCTCTTCAACAAGTAAGATTTTGGTATCTCTTTGATGTTTATCATGTCAAGGCCTTTCAAAGCATGGGAACACAAAATTCCACATCTCTCAAACAATTGACAAGTGCATGACACTTGAGGGCCTTGTGGGTTGGCTTTCATTTTACAAACTATAGTCTCACAAGGTATCTTGACCATATAGTCATGTGAAAGGTTACTTTCATCTTGTTTCTATGCAAAAGTACACAAGCTATTCTAATATTCTATCTTGAATAGTTCAAAATCTGGTTTGTGTAAAAATCTCCTGCAGTAATCAACATGGGAATGAGTAATCCAATTCTCAACAACTTTTGATGAGAAGCATATTCATATTCTAACTTTATGTGGTTAATATCATTAACAACCCTTTCAAAATGTTTAAAGAAATGCACTATTCCTAAGTCCGATTGCAAAAAATTACAAAGTTTGGCATTGAAGCTTTCACTTACCTACGTAGTATCAACCCAAGCAGACCAAACTGTCATAACATAAGGCTTTGCCCATTTTTCCATCACCCCATATACAGTAGGCAACCAACTATTATCATGAACATCAAATCTATCAAGCATATCTTCCCAAGCAATGCAAAAGCTTTCCTCATCCTCATAATTGTAAATGAATTTACCAAGCTCAACACCAATCCCACCATGATCACCTACATATTTGCTTCCCAAGTGCTTAATTGCATTTCGCTTCATATGCCACGTGCATATTCTATGGAATGTGTCAGGCATGACCAATGAAATAGCCTTTGCCATAACAGAGTCTTGATCGGTGAAAAATGTTTTCTGTTTCTTTCCTGACATAGCATCCAAGAAGCTCCTAAATAACCATTCAAACGAGGTAGCAGTTTCATCATAAAGAAGTGCAACTCCAAATATAACACCTTTTCTATAATTGTTAAACCCCCAAAAAACTGCTAACGGACGTTAATCCTTACGGGTTCTGGATGTTGTGTCAAAACTAACAAAATCCCCAAACACACTATAGTCAATTATCATTTTCGAATCAACCCAAAAGATATTAGTAATTTGTTCTTCAATGTCTAATTGTATATTAAAGTGAAATGAAGAATCTTTCATTGATTTGTCTGCAAAATACACCAATAAACTTCCAGCTTTCCCAAACTTCAAGTCTCGTTGTCGTTTGGTCCAAAGATAGTCTTTCAAGTCTTGGTGGGTAAAACCAAGACATTCCCTTCCACATGTTTGCCGAAAATGCAAGCTTAAACGATGATCGTAATCTAATCCTAGAGGCCTCTACCAAATCAGTTTCAATTGCTTGAGCTTCTGCAGTTTTTCATTGCAAAGGCATCAAATGGATGCATTCTTGACTATGAAGTGGGTGATTGTGATCATGAAAAAAATTAATAACCTCATATTTTTAGCTCTTTTTAATCAATGCAACTGTCATAAGTGCCTTGCAATCAGTTCTTGTCTCTTGATGCGGCTTTTTAGTTTTGATATTCCTATTGTCTTCACATCGGAACCCTTCTTTCAAACAAACAAACCTTCTAGAAGTGATCCCCTTTGTTTTTTTGCATGAGTTAGAGTACTCAATTTGAACATTGAAACCAATAATCCTTTTGAACTCACTGCAATTTTTTATTTTTTATTTTTTATTTTTATTTGTTTTTTGCATCATCCAATGAATCAAACTCCAAACCTATTTGGGGTTTGTAATCTGGCATATTGAGGTTTGGATTGGCATCCCTATTTCAATTTTCAACAACAGAATAAATAATATTATGAAATCATTCATAGCAATATAACCTCACCAAGTTCTTTTTGTATAATTTCTAGTGAACACATAATTGAGAACATAAATGCATATGATATTTTCTAAATAAAAATTTACACTTATCAAATTGATTAGAAAAAATTATAAATTGGTCCTAGAAGTATAGAAGTTATTTTATATAGGTACATTCACAAGAATTATCTAAACCATGTGAACATCTGGTAAAGAAAAAAAAAAGGCCATAGATATACAATATATATATATAGGTGTGTGTATGTATATTATGAACATATATACTCCCAAAACACTAGCTATTGAGAGAGAGAGAATACAGATCACCTGTTTGGTCCCAACAAATTTCTCATCCATGGAGGTTCAAAACCTTCTGCACACATTGATTCATCCATTCGTTTTTTACGAACGAAGATTTTTGATGTGGAGAAAAAATTTCAGGAAAAACAATCACTATCATTTTTTAGCACGAAGATGAAATTTCTTGAAAATTTCGAGAAAAAAAAAATCACCTATTGCTTTTGAGCACGAAGATGAGAAGTCTCACCAGAAGATGACGATGAAAAGCCCTCAACGTTAGTTTGTGATCCTCCGTTAGTACAAAACGATGTTATTCTGTATAAGAGTTACGGCTCCACATATGCAGCCGAATCTCAACCTTTGATTGCTATATGTGCTAATGTGTCACTATCCTGTTGATTGGATTGTTTGGTCCAGTTTTAGTCCCAACATGAGAAGCCACTCGCAAATAATAAAATAAGATATGATATGGAGAAGGGTGGGGCGTCCCAAACCTGCCTTATTCCCTCCCTACACATAAGTTAATTGTAAATCACACTAATATATTGCTAACTCCATCAGGTGATTAAAAAAAAAAAAAAAAACGAAGTAAGTATAGAAGGTAGCATTAACATTATTTTGCATAGTGTCCCTAATCAATACAAAGCTATAAATTATTAATTAGTTAGTATTTTTCATCATACCTAGAGACACGACCCCTATGTTATCATTTACAGACAAATAGTTACCACCTGAGGGGGTTGACAACAACAAGCCATTGTATGTGGCCTTGGAGTGTAGAAAGAAGTGGATTCCAGTAGTTTTGGTTGATACCAGTTCAGCCATTAATGTGTGCCCAACAAAGACTGCTTATGCAATCGAGTTAAAGCTGGCTGACTTCACGCCAACAAGCCAGGTTATTCGAGCATATGAAAACACCAGTAGAATTGTTATGGGGACTTTCAAGGTCCAGATATTAGTTGGTCCCTTTGAGTATGAGGCAGAATTCCATGTCATGGATGTCCTGGCAACTTTTAACCTATTGTTGGGCATGCCTTGGTTGCATAAGATGAGAACGGTGTCTTCAACTGTACACCAGTTGGTGAAGTATCCACACAATGGAGGGATTACCACAGTTTTTGGCAATTCTACGATCCACCCTCCTCCAGAAGTCACAATGCCGGTATTAGAAGTATAACATGGGAGTGAAGATGTTTTTCTCTCGGGTTTCACCTTGGCAGAAACACAACTAGTGCAGACAATCATGGCAACAGAGGAAGGTACACATCTGAGTGCTTAGTCAGCCTATATGATGAAGAAGCTAGGATACATCCCAGGATCTGGATTGGGAAGAAGTGGCAGACAAGGCACCACAGAGATAACTAAGGTAATCCACAACCCACATGCATTTGGGTTGGGATATGAACCAACAGTAGAAGACTAGGAGAAGAAAGGGAAAGAAATAAGAGAGAGAATCAATGCAAAGAAGGCATGAAAGAAGTATGAGCTGGTTTATAGGCCAATCCATGGGACCTTGAATGGACGTTTTGTCCGCCAAGGGGAAGACTTCCCTGTTTGTGGTTTTCCTGAGCCCTGGATTGATCAAGTGAAGAGGAAGAGATACCCTGGGTTTGAGATCTTCTTCGATCATCAGCTCTCCGATGGTGACGAGGAGTGGGTAGATCCTAGTATTGACATCGGACAAGACAGAGAAGTCAGCTCGGAAAGAAGCACATAGGAAGTCCTGGGTCTAACACTGGCTAATTTACTGACAGAATCATATAGTAGCGCTAAACCGATGAATTTAGGGGTTATGACCATTGCCAGGATCGGGCCAGAGGTACCTGCAAACTGCTCAAGCTTCATCATGGATGTAGTGAATGGCTCACAAATAAATTGGTATTTTGAAAAGAGTTGTACAGAGAATTGTGAATTGGCTATTGAGTCTGAGTCCGATGGGCCTGTTGGATTGGATGCAGATTTAAGTTTGTCTAAAATGTCTGAGTCTTCTTTTTCTTTCTCTTTTGAGTCTGTTGCAACTTGTGAGCCGGAGGCTTTGAATGAAGATATGATTTCCGCTTACTTTTCTGTGCCCATAGTTAATAACATTGACCAAAATTTTCAAGATTTTGATAAAAACGAAGAGGAAGAAATTCCTCGGGCTTTGAAAAATTTAATCAATTGGGAGGAAGAAAGGCATGCTAAGCCATTAGTGGATGAAATTGTTTCTGTAAATGTGGGTACTGAAAAAGATTCTCACTTGATCCAAATTGGTTCTACTTTGTCTTCAGAGGAACATGAGCAATTAGTTGCTTTATTAACAGAATTCAAAGATATTTTTGCATGGTCCTACGATGACATGCCAGGAATTGACCCTGAGATTGTACAACATAGGATCCCTCTCAACCCTGAGGCCCGACTTGTCAAACAGAAGCTTCGCAGAATCCGTCCTGATTGGGCCTTGAAAATTAAGGAAGGGCTTACCAAGCAAATCAATCCTGGGTTTTTGCTTGTATCAGAATATCCTGCTTGGTTAGCCAATATTGTGCCAGTTCTGGAGAAAGATGGTAGAATCCGAGTTTGTGTTGATTTCCGGGATTTGAACAAGGCTAGTCTGAAGGATAATTTCCCATTGCCACATATTGACGAATTGGTAGACTTCACTATAGGGCATGCCTTACTGTCATTCATGGATGGTTTTTCGGGATATAACCAGATCCTTATGGCTCTAGAGAACAGAGAAAAGACTAATTTTACCACACCATGGAGGACATACTGCTACAGAGTTATGCCATTCGATTTAAAGAATGCCAGGGCCACTTATCAGAGAGTCGTTACCACTCTTTTGCATGATATGATCCACAAGGAAGTTGAGGTGTATGTAGACAACATGATTGTCAAGTCCAAAGATCGGGAAAGCCATTACACTATATTGAAGAAATTCTTTGAGAGAATTAGGGAATACAGGCTAAGGCTAAATCCATAGAAATGCACCTTTAGAGTAATTGTGAGCAAGATATTGGGATTTCTGATCACACAACGAGGAATCGAAGTTGATCCATCTAAAATTAAGGCCATCTTAGAAATGCCGCCACCAATGACTGAAAAGGAGGTGCGGGGTTTTTTTAGGAAAGGTGCAATTCATAAGGAGGTTTATTTCAAAGCTAACCTTGACTTGTGAACCACTATTTGGTCTCTTAAAGAAAGGGAAGAAGTTCCAATGGGATAATCGATGTCAGTTTGCGTTCGAGCAAGTCAAGCAGTATTTGCAGAATCCACGTGTGTTATCACCGCTGATCCTGTACTTATCAGTGACTGAATCAACTATGGAATGCATGCTTGCACAAGAGTCGGATGAGAAAGTGGAGAAGGCAATCTACTACTTAAGTAAAAAGATGCTTGAATATGAGATCCGCTACACTCCTTTGGAAAAAGCTTGCTTAGCTTTGGTGCGGGCCATCAGGAAGTTGAGACACTACCTGCTGGCTCACTTGGTAATTCTGGTTTCAAGATTAGACCCAATCAAATATCTTTTTGAGGAACCAGTGCATACCGGTAAGTTAGCTTGTTGGTTGCTTTTGCTTTTCGAATTTGACCTTAAGTATGTCACTCGCAAATCTGTCAAAGAAAGGACCGTAGTAGAATTTTTGGCTGATCACCCAATTGGAGGAGGAGAAGATGTGGAGTACTCATTCCCAGATGAAGAGGTCATGCAGATGGAAGAAGACACTTGGAAGTTGTACTTTGATGGAGCGTCCAATCAATTTGGCTATGGGATAGACGTGCTGCTCATAGCACTGGATGATTCCCATATTCCCTTAGCTTTCAAACTCCGATTCAGGGTATCCAACAACCAAGCAGAGTATGAGGCGTGCATTGCCGGATTGGAAGCAGCCCTGGAACTAGGGGCAATAAGATTGGATGTGATCGGGGATTCGAACTTGGTCGTTCTCAAGCCAACGGAGATTGGAAAGTTAAAGAGGAAAAAATGAAAGTCTACCATTAGACCTTGGACATGTTGATCCCGAGGTTTGAAAAACTGACTTTTACACACCTGGTAAACAATCGATTTACTGATGCATTGGCAACCCTGGCATCAATGATAGATATACCGGTCGGGGTCAAGATGCGTCTGATCCTTATAGAACAAAGGTACACCCCTGCATATGAAATGATAGCTGCAACGAAAGAAGTTCAAGATGAAAACCCTTGGTACTTTGATATTTGGAATTTTCTGGAAAGTGGTACATATCCACAAGGGGAAAACACCAAAGACAAAAGGGAGATACGGCGTCTGGCCACTCAGTTCGTCATTTGTGGAGATAAGTTATACAAGAGAGGGCATCTGGGAATGTACAAGCTGTGTGTAAAGGAAAAAGAGGCAAAACGTATCATGGAAGCCATACATGGAGGAGAGTGCGGAGCACATATGAACGGTATAATGCTAGCCAGAAAAATCCTTAGACAAGGATACTATTGGTTAACCATGGAGAATGATTGTATCAACTTTGTTAGGCGATGCCACAAATGTCAAATCCATGCTAATCACATGAACATCCCACCATCAAAACTCTACAACATGACTTCGCCTTGGCATTTCTCAGTCTAGGGCATAGATGTCATCGGGCAGTCACACTGAAAGGTTCAAATGGGCATCAGTTCATCTTGGTTGTCATTGACTATTTTACCAAGTGGGTTGAAGCACAGTCATATTCAGCATTGAAAGCATCACACGTGGCCAAATTTATCAAGAACAACATTATCTATAGATACGGGGTGCCAAACGAATTAATTTCAGACAATGCCTCACATTTCAAAGGAGAAGTGGAAATTCTACTTGAGAAGTATAACGTGGCTTTTCACAAGTCATCAACCTATAGGCCTCAAACTAATGGAGTCATTGAAGCTGCAAATAAGAACATCAAGAACATCTTGTGTAAGATGGTAGAAACTTATAGAGATTGGCCAGATAAGTTGCCTTTTGCACTTGGGGATACAGGACATCAATCTGAGTGTCTACAGGGGCAACCCCTGCAACCCCTTACTCTTTGGTATATGGAATGGAGGCTGTTTTGCCAATTGAGTTGGAAGTGCCTTCATTGAGGATTATGGCTGAATGTTAGATAACAGAAGCTGATTCGTAACAAAACCGATTTGAGGAACTGGTGTTATTTGATGAGCGAAGATTGAAGACATTATATCACATTCAGGGGTATCAACGCAGGATTGCCAGAGCATTTAACAAAAATGTTAGATCCAGGAATTTGAGGGAAGGGGACTTAGTGTTGAAAGACAACCGAGCTCCTATTCACGACCCTAGGGGCAAGTTTAGACCCAATTGGACGGGGCCCTACATCATTAAATCAATCTAGTTAGGAGGAGTAGTCATTCTCATGGATCTGGATGGTTTGGAGTTCTCATAACCAATTAATATGGACAAGCTGAAGAAGTACTACCCTTGAGAGGCTTGCTGGGCTGAAAACCCGAAAGGGCGACCCGGGTAAAAGTTAAAATAAAAAAATAAAAAAAAAAAGAAGAGGGAGAGAAAACATGAAAAAAATGAAAAGCTCACAATGTTGAAAACCCAAAAGGGCGGCTTTGGCAAAAGTTAAAGCACAAAAGGAGAGTGTCAATACACGAGTGAACCTTAACCGAAACTACGTATGGCCTGATTCCTATCTTTGGGATACGTAGGTAGCTTTATCTTGAAGTTCGACCTTAATCATTTTTCAACTCACTCATCTCGTCCATGTTTGATTGGTGTATCTTTATTTGACTCGGCTATCCATATTTGATTGGCTCGTCCCCATTTGATTCAGTTGTCCTATTTCTCCTTCATGACGGGTTCAGTCACAAGACAAATTTAGTTGTACATCTGAAGGGTTGATTTCATGTTGATCGAGTACTGGTCATTTGTGAAAATAGATTTTGAGGACTTTTAATGAAGTTGACTGATTTTCTCAAAAATTATTTCATTTTTCCAAAATTCAGACCATTCTTTGGACTAAAAAGAGGAAATTTTCAGTGCTCATAATTTGGCTCATATGTTTTCAAGATAGAAAATGGAACAAGTGTGCTAATTTACTTCTCATGTTGATCAAAATCGTTTTAGCAAAAAGGAAAAACAAAAAAGGGCAAAGTGATGAACTAGGGGCACAGTTGAGTTAGGTTTTCTGTCTTTTACCAACACTATCGAGTTCTCGTCACCTTAATCAAGAAATTGCTGGAAAATGCACAGTAGTTATCACCGGTGATGCTTTTCCGTCGGGCAGTCGATCGGTGTTGCTTAGTTTTGCGTTCATTTTGCTCCGACAAGCACAAAGGGGTGTGTATTGGGATGGTTTTTGCTTCATTTTCATTTCATTAAGTTGTGTTTTGTGTTTTGGTTAGTGATAGGCTCAATATTTAGTTCAAAATTCACTAAAAAGCAGTCATTTTCAAGTTCAAAATTCAAAACAAAATAATTTTTATGTTCAGTGTTGTGCTATCCATGCCATCTAGATTTGTAGAACAAACTCGTTTTATTAATGCCAGGGATCAACCCCGATCAAAGTTGTACAAAAAAAAAAAAAAAAACAAAACAAAACAAAACAAAAAAACAAAAAAACAAAAACAAAAACAAAAACAAAACAAAATATATAAATAAAGAGTAGCATTTTCTTAGTTTTTCGGTAGCAGCTCAACGACAAAGATTATAACCAGCTTCATTTGCATACGGCTTCGTTGCCTGACTTTACAATCAGTTGCCTCACTTCATCTTTACTCCTTCGAAGCTCTTGAAGACTCTACCTCGGCCATGGCAGAGCTTCCAGAAGAAATTACTCCTCGTCAGCCATCAAATTGGTTGTGCGAAGAAGCTTCGAATCGAGCCACGGAGGTGGCCTGTCGTTTCAGCTCTTTGTTCTGCTTTTTCAGTGCACTAATTTCTACTCGGGATTCCTTGTACATACGTTGGAGTAGGGAGAGTTGTGCAGTTAACTGATGTACATCAAACATCCTGTTCTGCAGTGGATGGGACAAGTTGGAGACCGCAGTCACGGTCTCCACACATGACCTCAGCGTATACGAGTTTGCTTTGATGTCAGACTGTGCCTCCATTATTTTCTCAACTGACATCGCTGGAAAGCTAAAAACAGGGAAAGGAGGAGGAGCCCGGGATTGAGGTTCAGAGGAGTCAGAATCGGTCATCTCTATCGTGGACTCATTCAGGTCTGGAAAAAGAATAAGAGAACTGTAGACACCCCATTTTTGACCATCCTCAAGACTTGGACGTCATCGTTTGAACATTCGATGATCATCCATGCTCGTGTTCGTTTTGTGTTCTCGGAGGTCTCGGCTACGCGCCTTGCCTCAAGATCTCTCAACTTGTCTGTTTTGTGCTTGGTTGTGGACCAAACACTCGTGTTTTTGCTTCTAAGGGAAGAGGGTGGCTTGTTTGCCATACCCTCAGCCCACCGGCCAAGGCTTAAAGCCATCGGCCCTTGTTTTCTTTCCATCGGCCAAAAGTATTGGCCGATCGGCACTATATTTGGTCAGCCGGCACTTATGTCGATCGATCGGCCTTTTTTGGTGGCGAACCCTGTTCATCTTCTTTATGCAGATATTTTGTACCAGCTGGCATCCACAATTAACCCCCTCCATACACGTGTATGGTGGGATTTGCCCTTTGCTTAGCTTCTCCAATAAGCTTTGCAAATTGGATTTCTATAAGAGGGGAGGCCCTCCTCCCTTTTCAGAGGTTCTGAAATTAGGGTTAGAAAAAGTTGTATCTCTCTTTATCTCTATATCTCTCTATCTCTATCATTTGTGTGTGTATTTGTGACCTAAAGTGATTTTTGTTCACACTATTGCACACAAACACCTAGCATTACACCATCCCTGGTTGCTGAGGTTCTAAAGAGTTGTTGTTAGGGTTCTTGGAGTGGTTTTGATCAGAGAAAGGTGCTGGTGTTGTGTTCTTGAAGGTGTTCTTCAAGGGTGAGCATTCTTGCTTTAGATACCCCTTTCTTGCTTAGGCTTTTAGCCCTTCTTGCTTATTGTTTTAAGCTTAGCTATTAACTGATAAAAGTTCTATTTTTACTTTCTTTTCAACTTTGTTGAAGGTCATTTTGAGGTTTGGGGTTGTTTACCCCCTCCAAGGCCTTGTTAGGCCTTGTTTTAGGCCATTTCTTTTGGCCCTTGCTTTGAGCTTTGCATGGCCTCTCTACCACTGAAATCCAAAGGATTTTTAGTGGTGGAGAGGTGGTTTTGGTATCCTAAATAGGAGAGGGTCATCCCCTCTCCTTGTCATCTTGAATACTAGCATAAGTGGCTTATGTTGGTGGCTTGTATGCCTAGCTTGTTTTAGCTTATTTCAGCAAGTATTTGGTGTTGTTTTGCCATGATTTACCTCTATTTAAAGTTGGTTTAGTGGTCTCTTACATGCACCATATACTTACCTTGCAATCCCCTCATTTGCCGTAACATGTATCTAGCATTTAGACTACCATGCTTGCATGTTTTGGCTCAACTCCATGAAGCTTCTAGCCTTGTTTTAACATGCTTGAGCTCTATTTTTCATTGTTTTGGTCATGCTTACATTGTTTTGTATAGCTACCATGCAATCTAGCTTGTTAGCTTTGGGTGTTTGAGTCACTAGCATGCTCTATTCGGATCATTTTAGTGGTTTGGCATCACTTGTAATATTATTTCAGTCCATATAGTATGCTCATGTACTTGCATTTGTCACTCCTTTAATGCTTTAAAGGGTTTGTATTTTATGCCTTATGAATGTGTCATTGTGTATGCCACCATGCTTAGGTCTTTGGGATGTCATCTAAGTGAGTTTTTGGACTTACTTTGACATGCCATAACTCTGTTTTTCATTGCTTATATCATGCCATGTTTGGTTTTGATAGGTGTAGTGTAACACCCTCTTTAGTAACCTTGCATGCCTCATGTTTTGGCGTTGTGTTCTAGCTTGTGTTGGCTAGTTTCGAGCTTGCTTTCGGTCTTGTTTGGACCTGTCTTAGGACTGTTTTAGGTCCTCTTGGCCCTTTGGGGCTTGCTTTGTATAGCCATGGTTTGAACCCTTAGGCTAGTTTCAAGCTTTAAGCTTTCTTGCATGCTTTGCTTGTGTACTTTGGTCGGTTTGGCACCTCTCCTAACATGATTTCAGAGCTTAACATGTTTGCCTAATATCCATGTTTGTCTCCCTTTAAGCGTTCTTAAAAGTTGCTCTACAATGCTTAAGGTAATGGACCATTAGCATGCATGTTTATATGTGTATTTCATGCCTTTGTTTCATCACTTTGGCCACTGATTTGAACCTATTTGAGAGCTGTCCATTTTGGTTTAAGACCATTATCGCATGTTGTTGCATACTTGGCCTATTGCATGTTATTGCATGCTTGAGTTATATCGCATTTGGCATGCCCCTTTTGTTAAGCTGCTTTGCATGTTTGCATGTATTGTCCCTTGCATGTTGTTGCATGCTTGCCCTACATGTTGTTACATGCTTGCCTATCCTTGAATGTTGCCACATGCCTTGCATGTTTGCATGCTTGTTTAGGTTGCATTGCATTTGGCATGCTTATTACCATTAGCCTTGTATGGCATTGTCCTTGACATGCTTCATGTTGCATTAGTTTTGCTCGCATGTTTGCATCCCTTGCCTCTTGATCAACCATGATAGAGATTGGGCCCCCTTATGTGTTTTTGTGCATTTCATCCCACATTGAATTGCACATTCGGCTCCTTTTGCCATCATGCATCAAAATGCGTGATTGGTGATCCGAGGGTCGAGGACTACACTCCTTTGAGTCTCAAACATGATAAGGAGGGTGGTCATACAAACATTGCCTTGTAAATGTATTGCCATGCTCTGTTTGTCCTCTGCTACAGCAACACAGCATTCTGCAGGAAGATACGGCCGGTCGGCCATCTTCAGTGCTGGTCGGCCATCTTCAGTGCCGGTCGGCTAAACATTGTTGGCCGAGAGCTTTACATTTGGTCGATGACCAATTTCCCATGGCCGATGGCCCTATCTATTGGCCGATGGACTCTCAGAAAGTCCCCAAGCTGGTTCAGAAGTGTCACAGAAGTTGGCACAGTTTTCAGAGGTACAGAGCAGTGTAAATAGAGGTAACATGTCGATGGATTTCCGAGCGAAGCCGTCCGAGCACGCATGCATCCCTCTTCCCGAGGCTGTTTTTACTGTTTTCATAGCTTAATTGATTTGCTTAATTAGTTAAGTGTTGTGTAACAATTAATGAGCTTGTTAGTTAGTTAATTATGTAATTTGTATTATTCTTTCGGTCCCTCCGTCGAGACGGCGCAATTGTGTAATAAGCGTGCGCGTGTGTGATGCATGTCTTCCAACCTCCACTTCTTTTTCCCTTTTACTTAACCGTTTACGATGGTTAGTTCTAGGGCACATTTGAATTAGCATTCTTATGCTATACATGTTTGCATTATTCATCAGTATTGCATGCACCCGGCTCGACGCATCATACTAACTGCATTATATTTTAATTCTAAGTTAAATACATGTATCGAATTGTCGCATCTCACATGCCATTTTAGACTAGCCGAGTCTATTCTAGTTGCATTTTGTATGTGATGCATCAGCCATCTTAACATGGACTTGGATCATACATTGATTACTAACATGTTCTTTGTTTTGGCTCGGAGAACATTGTGAGTGTTTATGCTTTAGCATCTCGCATGTATGTGAGTGTTAACATGACAGCATGCTTGCCATGAAGCTAATTGCTTATGTGATATAACTGCCTTAATGCCTGTGGGTGAAGGTTGGATTGTTTGAATTGGGACAATTCATTGAAATTCGCATTTTTAGCCTACCTGCAAGTAGCAAACTTTAAACTATTTCCAAACAAACATGAGATGACTTGTTTCAAATTAGGTGATCTAGTCTATACTTGTGTGTTGTGCGCATCACATAGTAATTCTAACTAATTAACCGGAATAAGAACGCATGTGTTTTCAAAAACAAGATATCATGCTTAGTACAGGCTGATCTTCGGATCGGGCGAGTGGGGGTGCTCATAGATGACCTTCCCCAATCGTACCCAAGTTCCTGAGCTGAAGCAACTTTGGTGATGATGGACACGTGGCCTTAGGCAACGAGTCAGGGTTTCCTAAGTTCCCCCAAAACAAAATATTTAGGTGGCGACTTTGTATCTGGCAAAGCAGTCCATGTTTGACACTTCTTTCTTAAAAATCAGTTTTCCAAAACGATTTGCCAGATTTGGACTCTTTGGTGATTTATCAGTCTCGCATAACACTTTGCGGGATTAGATTCAGAACCGTGACATTTGAGTTCGAACTGTAGAAGCGTGAGGCCATCGAGGCGCGTCTACAAGAATCGTGTGAAGAGGTCATGGCGAAGGAGAGTAATGCAAAAGAAAGAGGTTGTAGAGTGGTGGCAGAGAAAGTTTGCAAGCTTTTGCTCTGCCTCCCTCTCGCAGGCCCCAACTTAAGAAGAGAGCGAAGAAGAAGAAGAAGAAGAAAAAGACAAAAAGGAGAAACATTGGGATAAGACGTTGAAGAATCGGGGCAGCTTGTCGGTCAAGCACCGTGATTGTTGAAATCGCACACCAGACACGACGACGCTTGAAGAAGATGAAGGAAGAGAGAGAGACAAAAATAGGGGAGGAGAAAGAGATATGTATATGTATGTGTACGTGTGTATGTGTATATTATATTATGTATTTATGTCTGTGTACATGTAACTATGTATATATTTTCTCCGTATATGTATATGTGTGTATCCGTATACATATATAATTTGTCTGTGTGTATATGTATACGTATGTAATATGTATTTTGTATATCGTTCGTGTGTATATGTAACCTTCCCCATTTTCGTATGAGATATGGTTAGATACGTCTGTTGGTTACACCACCTTTGTTTCGTTCACGTGAAACATGTTAGGATTTGATGTTTAACTGGTTAAAACCTTTCCCCTTTCCGTATGAGATACCGTTAGGTATGTCTGTTGGTTACACCACATTTTCTCTTTTCACGTGAAACGTGCTAAGATTTGATGTTTACCCGATTAAAACCTTCCCCCTCTCCGTATGAGATACGATTAGGTACACTGTTGGTTACATCACCTTTGTTCCTTTCACGTGAAACGTGTTAGGATTTGATGTTTAACTGTGTCACGACCCAAACCCGGCCCTATGGGTTTAGCACCGTAACCGGCCAGTAATCCGAGATTACCGAAGGCCTGCAGAACAGTAGTACAGTAAAACAGAGTACAGGGCCTGGCGGAAGCCAATATAGTAAAGAAACAATGCCCAATGAGTTATGACAGTCTATATGCACAAAGACTTTTCATGCATTCATACATAAACGGTACAGAACAGTATGCACAATATCTACAATCATTCAGACTAGGGACTTAATCCCTGCATAACAGTACGATAAACATTCAGTCTATACAGAACAGTAAGACAGTACAGAAGGGGAAAATCTAAAACACCCCTAAGCCTTAACGGTTAGGCTCGGAACCTCGCAGTGAGGCACAAAGGCTGGCTTGACAAAACTGGAGTAACCCTGACGCTCCTAGCCGCGGTCCGGTGCCTGAACACCTACATATATATATATATATGAGCAGTGAGCTAAAGCCCAGTGAATAACGTAAAGCGTAAAGAGGTTAAGAATGAATGTCCTTACAGTATGAAAACAGTTCATTTCAATCAGTCATTCAGTTGTTCAGTACAGTAAACAGTCATATGTGGTACATCCATTAGCATAGCAGTAAATAGTAGGTCTTAAAGACCGAACAGTAATGATGGCCATCAGTCAGTAAACAGTAGTGGTCCCACGAGGGAACCGACAGAGATCTCTGTAACAGTAACAGTAAACAGTAGGTGCTAAGGATGCCACAATACAGTTCAGAATATAGGACATACATTCATTCAGTTAATAGTAATCAGTTCAGAAACAGTACAGTTCGGTTGTTCATAAAATAATCATTTGTGAAGATATCTTTACACAATCGTTACTCACAGAGTTCGGGCTACAGTATGCTAGAGCGTGTTTCCCCAGTCGCCAACCCTACACAGTTAACAGATTGAACACACACTAAGCTACATAGTTGGGAAATATGATAACTTAATCCCTAATTTGCCTTGGTGTGTTCTACATCTATATCCTCAACAAGATGCCTTAAACTAGGTCTAAGAATGCCTAGAATGGGATGAGGATGCAAAGATGCACTCAAACAGCAGTTTCAGAAAAACAGAGTCCCACTCGAGCGCAGGTTTCCCCGCTCGAGCGGACATGCAACAAAGGTACACGCTCGAGCGTCAGCTTTCCCGCTCGAGCGTACTGTAAAAGTACTGGATGGGTGAAATCTCCGCTCGACGCTCGCTCGAGCTTGAGACATGACTCCGCTCGAGCGCCCAATCCTCCGCTCGAGCGGACTGTAAAACAGTGCAGAGAGATGCTGGATGCTCGGATTTCACGCTCGAGCGGCACTTCCCCCACTCGAGCGGAAGTGCAGAATCTGGGAATTCCAAATTGCACCTCCAAGCTCAAACTCACATCCAAATGCATCAAAACCAATCCTCTTGGGCCCATTTTCTGGAAAACATTTATAAACACATAGAATATCCTAGTTCAAAGCTCAATTTTGAGAAATCAAGGCCCAAGGGTGTTTAATTCAAACCCAATTTCAAACCATTTTCATGAACATGAAGAACATGCAAACATGCATGAATTCAAATCACTTTGAAGTCCCAATTTGATGCTCTAAGGAGCCAATTGTTTCCAAAACACGATGAAATCATGGACTACACTTCAAGACATGAACATGCATGTAACAATTTGCCATGAAAACAACTCAAAACTCATCAATTTAAACATGCATGCATGAACTATGCTCTATATCAACATGTATGAACTAAAACATGGCTTAGCTCTACAATCATGGACCATGAAAGAATTAGCTCAAGGACAACAATAAGAAGATGAATGATCTACCTTAGATCTCCAATGCAAGGCTAGAAGCTCAAAATAGCAATCTATACTTCAATCTCTTCTAGCCCCAAGCCAAGACAACAAGTTGAATTCAACTCACTCACTCTCACTCTCTCTACGGTCGGTTAAACAAGAGATATGGCTGAGGAGAATGTTTTGATTCAAGTATGCAAGGCTCACATGTTATGGAGATAGTGGCCACTAGGTGGTCTAATTGTAATTAAGTCCACAACTTGCAATCCACTCATTTTAATCTAATTTAATTATACCTAATCAGTTTTCAGATAAATACACCGTAAAATCACATTAATTATGAGGATTATGAAACATTAATCAATTTCCCAGTTCGGCCGCCGATAAGGCCGCCGATAAGGCCTTCAATTAGCAGTTTAAACATGAAACACAGACAGATCAAATAACCAATCAAACAGATGGAATACAAATTAACATACACACTAGTCAATTCAGTTCCAATTTTTCAGTCAGTCAGCTCAGTACGTTAATCAGTTCAGTTATCAGTTGTAATCAATCAGTCATAAATCAATAAACAGTATGAGGGTTGTTACCGTCTCCCCTCCTTAAAAAGTGTTTAGTCCTCTAAACTCGAGTTACCTTCATTCTGGAAGAAAACAGGGTTCAGTGGAAACAGTTCAGAATATCTTTTAGCCATGTCATCTTCCCTTTCCCAAGTGGCATACACACCACCATGGTTATGCCAGTCGACTTTCACCAATGGGATCTCTTTATTTCTCAACTTCTTGATCCGTCTGTTTACAATCTGTATGGGCCGTTCCTCGTAAGTGTAGTCATCACTCAGCACTACACGAGTAGGCTCTATTACATGGAAAGGATCCCGAAGGTAGTCTCTCAACATAGAGATGTGGAAGACGTTATGCATATGCTCCATTTCAGGAGGGAGCGCAACTTGATACGCCACCGGATTGATTTTCTCAATGATCTCGTATGGTCCGACGTATCTCGGTGCTAACTTGCCTTTGACTCCAAAACGAGTCTGGCCTTGCATCGGTGTCACTTTCATAAATACGTGATCACCCACTTCATACTCTCTGTCTCGTCTTCTGACATCAGCATAACTTTTCTGTCTGCTCTGTGCAGTTTTCA
>NW_021028771.1:454669-488240 GCF_004153795.1 Camellia sinensis | reverse complement strand
ACATTATGCGTTCTTATTCCGGTTATTAGCCTAGATTTACTATGTGATGTGCACAGCATACAAGTATAGACTGGGTCGCCTGAATTGGAACAAAGCATCTCATGTTTGTTTTGAAAATGGTTTGATGGTGCTACCTGCAAGTAGGCTAAGACTTGGATTTGCCACCCTCGGATGGGCTTAGAAAACATGATTTTGCCACTATCTAGTGTGCTTAAAGCTCACAATTAATGAATTGTTCCAATTCAAATAACATAACCTTCACCCACAGGCATTCAGGCAGTTATATCATATAAGCACATAGCCTCATGGTAAGCATGCTATCATGGCAGTCACTCACACGCATGCAAGGATGCTAAAGCATAAACACTTACCGAGTACTCCAAGCTAAAACAAAAGCTCTGTTAGAAATCCATGCATGATCCTAACTATACAGAAATGCCTAATGCAACACATGCAAAAATGCAACTACAATAGGCTCGGCTATTCTAAACATGGCATATGAAATGTGACAGATAACATGTATTCAACTCAGAATTGAAATACAAATGCAGTTAGTATGATGCGCCAAGCCCGGTGCATGCAAGATAGATGAATGAATGCAAACATGCTATCATACTGTATGCTAATTGAAACATGCCCTAATCTAACCATCATAAGCTGGTAAATAAAAGGGAGAAAGACGTGGGGTTGGAAGGCATACATCACACTCACGCACACTTATTACAACATTGCCCTCGCTCGGAGGGTTCGAAAGAATAATACAGTCCGAATAAATACAAAATCCTAATTAATTAACAAATTAACCTAAGAAAGCAGGGAATTAGCATGCAAGCTATGGACCGCCTCAGCTCTGTTCCGAATGATGAATGGTGCATGCTCGGGTTGCCTTTGTCAGGAAATTCCTTGCGATGCCCCGGTTTGCCTCTATTTGCAATTAATCCAGGGATGCTGCGAAGCTCTAGAAGGCTGCTAATTTCTGGTTTGTTGCAACAGAGAGGAAGAAGGGGGCATGGCAAAGTATTTTCACATATGTATGCATGCCTCGATCCTCGTGCCACCAATCACGCATATCGATGCATGATGGCCAAGGAGTCAAATTGCATGACTCAATGTGAAATGAATGCATATGAAAACACAACAAGACCAAAACTCCATCATGGGTAATCCGGAGTGTCGGCGATAGGGAATTGAGACATGTTCCGTCACTCGGAGCACGAAATGTACCTCGTTTTTCGTGCTGGGGCTAACTCCTATCCCAAACACGATGCAAATGAGATGGCATACACAATGCGACTAACATACAACCTAGCATACGCAATGCTATGAAATGGCATACACAATGCTCGATGTAACACGACATACACAATGCTCTAACACGGCATACACAATGCTCTAACAAGCAACCTAGCATACGCAATGCTATGAATTGAAAAGGCATACACAATGCATAATGGACTTACACCAACATGAGTGGACCTCAGCTACACTCACATCAGTAGCCATTAGATGGAAAAGAGACAACCGAAATGCGTGCACATGTGCACGTATACCGAGGACTGAACCTAAGACATAAAATGCCACTCTACCGAAGCATGACAAGGGATGAAAGATGGCATACAAACATGTAATTTCCAGCATTGAAACATGATGCTAGATGATCCCGAAATATGGAAATATGGCACCCGATGCATGAAATAAGCCCCGAAACTCAAAGTTAGGCACATGTATTGAATTGTAAGTATGCAAAGCAAGCATTATTTGTCCATGAAGTATAAAGACAGAGCCAAGGCAGTCCCAAAACATGCACACTTCTAGTTTAGAGCATGGCCAAAAGATGCTAACATGATGGACTAAAATAGCATGCAACATTGGCTAGCAAGCATGATTTACATGGCATGTATATGAAGAAAATGAGAACTCATCAAACCAGCCAAAAACAGTGAATAAAGCATGCCAAAATATGCCCAAATAATCACTGAAATGCAGCCAATGCATGCAAAAATGAGGGGCTTCTTTGGAGGGCCTTGCAAGGGGTTGTTAAGCACGTACAAGATAGATACTTAGTATGGAAAAACCAACTCTAGAAATCAGATATGACAGCCCTAAAACTCACCAAATTGGCTCTGAAATGGGTCTAGGAAACATGCAAAGAAAGGCTCCTTTGAAAGGCCTTGGATGAGATTGCTCTACACATGCATTGTAGGCATAAAATATGGCCAAAAGGGCCTTGGACAGCGCCAAGGCAGACCTTAAAACTCACAGAATGAGGCCTGAAACAAGACTTCAATGCATGCAAAATAGGGTCCCTTTGGAAGGCCCAAAAGACCACCAAACAAGACAATGAGAGAGGGGGTCACCCCCCCTCTAATTTTGGCCCTCAAAAATACATCTAAGCCACTGAAAACCCACTGGATTTCAGTGGCTAAGAGGCCAAACCATGGCCAATGCAAGTGCTCTAATGCATAGCCTTAATCATGAAGAGATGAAGCATGCATAGGGGGAAGATGACCCCAAACAGAAATGGGACCTTAACCAAACTTGAAGAGGATGTCAAAAAAAGACTTTTTCTAGTTTATAGAAAATCTCTAAAATGCTCACAAGTAAGGCTAAAATAGGATGCAAAAATAGCCCTAAAAGAGAGATTGAACAAACAAGGAAGTAAATGACTTCAAACAGTAAAGTTCCCTTAAACAAAGTTCAAGAGGGGCTCAAAATAAGTCACTTTACAGTTTATAGAAAATCTCAAAAGTACTCACAAGTAGGACTAAGATATGATGCCAAATAGGCCTACAAAGAGGGGTAAAGCATGCAAGGGTGTAGGAGGCCTCAAACAGAAAAGTGTCCTTATACAATCTTCAAGAGGAGCTCAAAATATGACACTTTTAAGTTTATGAAAAAGTCCAAAAATGCTTTCAAGTATGGAAAAAATAAGGAGCAAAATGAAGACTAAAAGAGGGAAAAAGTATGTTACCCTTGTAGCCAAGAACTCCAGCAGCAAAAGGTGTCCAAACTCTGAGCTAAAACCAGATTTTGGAGCTCAAAATGATCCTCAAAGAACCTCAACCCAATAGTAGTTGAGTTTGCTCAAGGGTGCTTAGGCAAAGGAGAGGTATATCTCCAAGTATAGCACTTGCTATGCACGTCAAGGCAAGAGAAGGAGAGAGAGGCTGAGATTTGGCTCTGGAAGTTGTAGAGAGAGAAAGAATTTTTTTAGAGTGAGAAGCTCCCAAGCTTCTCCAAGAAGTTCCTCTTTGAAAAATGGGAGATATATCATCATATATAGCAAAAAGGAGAGTTGGCTCGAAAATATCTGATTATAGGATAGCTAGAGGGAAAATATCTATCAATTTTGAGCTTTCTGGGCATAAGTGGTCGGCCGACCACCTTTCGTGGTCGGCCGGCGACCTTTCCTGGTCGGCCTACTACTTTTCCTGGTTGGCCGACCACTTTTTCAGGAGAGAGTGGTCGGCCAGCCACCTTTTCTGGTCGGCCTGCTACTTTAGGAAAATTCTGCTTTCCAGGTCCAACTTCAAATGGCCATAACTCCTCTTTCTGAACTCCTTTTCAGGTCATTCTTGTGTCCAAATTGAATCCCCAGAAGTTATCTTTCCAATGGCGCTAACCTTGCATCAGAATTTCTCCTGTGAAAAAGTTATTCCTGTTTTGGTGAAGCCGCACAGATTCGGTCCAACCAGATTCATGCCAAACTTTATTTAGACCACCTAAGTGGTCAGCCATCTGATTTTCTGGTTGGCCATGTGTCCATATTGAATCCCCAGAAGTTAGATTTCCAATGGCGCAAACCTTGCATTAAAATTCCATCTGTGCAAAAAGTTATGCCTGTTTTGGTGAAGCCGCGCAGATTCGGTCCAACCGGAGTAATGCCCTACTTCAACCAACCATATCTCCTCCGTCCGGACTTGGATTTAGGAGATTCTTGAGTGCAAAATGAAGCCCCAGAAGTAAGATTTCCAATGGTGGTGGCCTCATAGCTAAAATCCAAGTATGCAAATGAATTGGCCTGATTCAGCGAGGGCTGCTCGACTCTCTCCTATCCGGATTCATGCCGAACTTCTCCCAAACTAGTTTCTTCCCTCTTCTCTTCTTTTCTTCAACTCCAAACCCCTAAGTAAGGTGTTTTTGAAATATTTTTCAAAGATTTCATCTCTCTTTCATTCATTTCCACTTTGTCCTTGCTCGGTTTACCGAAAAGTGCAACATTTAACGAAATGCGAGCGTCGGGACATCGTAGGAACTTTATTTTCAAAACGTTTTGAAAGAGAGGGTTTCAAGTCTAAGATATTTTGATCAAGATTGTTTCGGTCCAAGAAAGGGGTATGAAGTTGAGATTTGACTCTCTCCTTGCCGAAGAAACTGAACCTTTGCCCTGCACACCTTTCTCCATCAAGTAAACCATCAGTCGCGTCCAAGTCTTAAGGGCGGTCAAAAATGGGGTGTCTACACTTTTGTTCATTTTATTTTGAGTGTATTGTGAGGTTTTTATTTTGTTGTAAAATTCTCCTCACCCCTCTCCAATTTGGTTTGTAATTATTCTTTCAAGTGTTGTAATAATTTCTCGCCTCGCTTCTTTCTATCCCGTTCTTTTACTTGCTTTATTTATATATGAATTGCATCATATTTTGTTTTTCATTATATCCATGCTTTGCATCCATGTTTCATGCATTTTGATTCGGTTAATTTTGCATTTGTGGATTTAATAAATTCCTATGTGATTATGTGCGCTACCTCATGTTCTTGAGATGATTCACATGTCATATCTTAGAAGCTGAATCTTTAGTTTCATCTCATGAATGAATTGTATTAGGATTTTGTATATGAGATCATGAATGTTTTACTAACTTTGTTTTGTAGCTTGTTCACGGGACGCCAAACATGTAAGTTTTTATGCTTTAGCATCCTGTTTATGTGTATTTTTCTTACTATGTTTAACATTCTACCATGAGGCTATTTGTTTATGTGATATAACTCTATGAATACCAGTGGACGGAGGTTATGCAGCTTAATTTGGAATGATATTGATTTTCATGTTTGTAAACTCAATTTATTTGGGTTTTATATCTTCAAAACTACATGAAATCAAGTTGTTCCAAAGTGGGTGACATAGTCTATACTTGTATGCTTCACATACTAATTTTTAGGATTTATTAAATAATCGAAATATGAACATATAAAATAAATAAAATTCATATCATTGTTTAGTAAAGGCTGATCTTTTGATCGGGTGAGTGGGGTGCTCAATTAATGACATTCCCCTCTTATACCTAAGGTTACGAACCGAGAAAACTTTGGTTATGACGAACAGTGGCCTTGACACGAGTCATTGGTTTCCTAATTTTTCAAAAATATTAGGTGGCGACTTTGAGATCTGATGGCCCAGGCTATTTCTAGCAAAAGGTATTGCAATAAAATGGATTTTCTAATAATTGCCAAATTGGACTCTCATCTATGTTTCACATTGCACTAGTGAGACTAGATCAAAGAAATCTTGGGAGTCGAACTGTTTAGTGCGTACAGGTACCCCCCGGGCATGTTATAATACCCAGAAAATCCATCCATGAAGGAGAGCAACGCATGGCCTGCGGTGATGTCCACCAATTCGTCGATGTGCGGTAGAGGAAAGTCGTCTTTCAGACTGGCTCTGTTTAGATCTCTGAAATCTACACACACCCGAATTCTACCATCTTTCTTCAGCACTGGAACAATGTTGGCCAACCAAGTTGGATATGCAGATACTAGCAAAAACCATGCGTTTATCTGCTTGGTGACCTCCTCTTTAATCTTTAAAGCCCAATCCAGGTGTATTCTCTGAAGTTTCTGCTTGACGAGTCGGGCCTCAGGGTCAAGAAGGATCCAATGCTGTACAATCTCAGGATCGATTCTAGGCAGGTCTTTGTAGGACCATGAGAAAACATCTTTGAAATCTTTTAATAAAGCGACTAAGCGCTCACGCTCCTCCAAAGACAACGTGGACCCCGATCTGGACCTGACGCGGATCCTTCTCAGTACCCACATTAATTGGAATGATTTCATCAACGAGGGGTTTTACAAACCTCTCATTCTCTCGATCAATCAAATGTTTCAAAACCAGAGGAATCCCTTCCTCGTCGTTTTCATCAAAATTTTGAAAATCATGATCAATGCAATAAACAAGAGGCACAGAGAAATACTCAGAATTTGCGGTGGCATTCTCATTCAAAAGGTCCAGCTCATCCAATTCCTTGGTTACAACCGACTCAAAAGAAAAGGAAAAAGACGACTTGGACAAAACCTTGACATCCGGGTTATTAACCCCAGGAATACCGGACTCCGACTCAGAGGAACTGGAATTTGATTCCGACTCCACAGACTAATGTTGGATTTCGGCTCCTCGACCTGACATCCTAATAAAGGTAACAAAAACATTAGCACATTCACAAATGTACCGAAGCTATTTCACTCACGTCCTAATACATGGACAACTGTAATTCACTCCACGTAAGCATATAATCACATAAACACTTACGAATTTTATTTATAGATAATGACAGTCCTGAGGCATTGCCAGAGTTCCAGTTAGAAACAACATTGATTAAGTGCTTTTCTAACAGGACTCCTAGAAACCCAAGGATCCAATCAACATCCTAGAAATTAAATCTCATACCCATTTAGTCACATAAACATGTTATCACATAAGCACATAACATTATACTTAAG
This sequence comes from Camellia sinensis, assembly GCF_004153795.1. NCBI lineage: Eukaryota > Viridiplantae > Streptophyta > Magnoliopsida > Ericales > Theaceae > Camellia > Camellia sinensis. Next base: position 481,526 of record NW_021028771.1, on the reverse strand, counting down.
TCTCTAACAAGCGAGACAAACCCATTGTGGTACTAACTACTTCTCACGTACCCAAAGTATTCAAACCCGGTACGCTCTGATACCAAGTTGTAACGCCCTCAAAATAATACATATAAACCCAACATTCACGACATCTATAGACATAAGAGAATAAAGCATATTTCTATTTATCAGAGTATTCATTACAAAAGTATTACATGTTGACAACAAAAGTAAATGCTTTACGGGCTTACAACTTTCCAAGCCAACACTTGGTTACAAAAAAAGAGTACTAACTGAAAACACATTAAGCCCTTGGCTTGAATTTACATGTAATACCAAAAAGATAACAACAGAAAGATCTTTCAACCTCTAAGCCTTCCAAGCTACGTCCTTGGAGGTGGCATATCACCTGAACCTGAAAATGATGTCCCATATAGGGTGAGTCAAAGTCCAGTAGAGATATACTAAACCAAATATGAGCAATAACTAAAACATTAGCATTTGATAAATGTTTAACTCATATAAACAAACATACATCTCTTTCTTAATCAATCCATATTTACAGATAAATATGTATATATATCAATCATTTTCCGTTCCATTATCCAAACCAATTCATAGATATGGTTCTCAATTCATCCAGACAGTTTATAACAAGACTACAACTCATGTTAACAAATACTTCAATCATAATCACTTAATATGAGACTACAACTCACATCATTAACATTTCCATACTTTTATTCAAAATGAGACTACAACTCATATCAATAATACTTCAATACTTCAATTCATCTACGTTATGCAAACGTAATCAAGATTTCGGGACTTTCACCCTAGACACTCCGGCCAACTTAATTATCAATGGAGTCCATCCCCTATCTCCTCTCAAACCTTAGAGTACATTCCCTATCTCCTTCCAAATGACATACATATGCAATGTATTTAAGCACTTATCATATACAATGATCAAGCAAAGCACATATTCAATGTGTTATTCCATCCGTCATATTCAATGACATACTCAGTTGATTAGTTTTAATTCACCTAATCATCATGCAGTGTCTACAACAATCAAGACTATTGTCACGACCCGAACCCGCCCCTATGGGTTAAGGCCATAACTGGCCAGTAATCACGAGATTGCCTACGGTCTCAAACCAAATAAGACAAGACTCATCAGAGTAAAAGGAGCCAAACGGAAGCAAATTTAAAACTTTGTCCATAGAGTCGTGCTTATATGCACACCATAACATTCCATACGTACATATGTTAATAACTCACAACAGAAAGTGTAATGACATAAGATTCTATACAGACAGGATCATCCAAACTAAGTCAACCTATGAAAACCATATACAGACGTATTCAAAACTTCGCCAACTTGACAAAATGTAAATACATAACAAAAGGGTGAAGACGGGTCTCATGCGTGAGACACAAGGGCTGACTCTCTCAAAACCTTAGTTGTTCCATACAGACTTCACTAAGGCTAGGTCTGGGCTTCTCTTGGCTCACCTACAAACACATGAATGAGCATAAGAGAAAGCCCAGTGAATAATATCAAATCAAATACAGAAGTTACATAACAATGTAAAACAACATGTTCCAAACGGCCTTTGGCCTAATTCATATTTCTATTTAACAGATATATATATCCATACGAAATTCGAATCAAGTGACTGTAGTTCCAAACATTCTGGCCTTTGGCCCATTCAGATTTCTATTCATGTCAAAACGGCCTTTGGCCCATTTATTTATGTCAAAACGGCCTTCGGCCCATTCATTTCTGTCAAAATGGCCTTCGGCCCATTCGTTTACGTCAAAATGGCCTTTGTCCCATACATTCGTGTCAAAACAGCCTTCAGTCCACTCATTCATGTCAAAACGACCTTAGGTCCATTCATATATGTCAAAACGACCTTCGGTCCATTCATTTCTATCAAAACGACCTTCGGTCCATTCGTTTACGTCAAAACGGCCTTCAGCCCATTCGTTTACGTCAAAACGGCCTTCGGCCCATACATTCGTGTCAAAACAGCCTTTGGCCCATTCGTTTATGTCAAAGTGGCCTTCGGCCCATACATTCGTGTCAAAACAGCCTTCAACCCACTCATTCATGTTAAAACGACCTTAGGTCTATTTATTTCTATCAAAACGACCTTAGATCCATTTATTCATATCGAAACGACCTTCGGTCCATTCATTCGTTCATGTCAGACTTTTGTCCACAATCCCAATTAGCAACTCATAAAGCTTATAAGGGAATAAACAGTTGGACATTGCTAAGCTTTCAAATATCGATATTACTCACAGTGATCGGCTTGTGGATTTGCCCTGGAGCTTGACCCTACACATTTCATGAACACAAAAGGGTCACTAACAGTTCAATCCATTCTTTAATTCACATATTCCTCTTTAGGCTTTATTCTTATCTCGTTAACTCATTTACAATGCTCAATGCATGCCTAAGAGTGCTTACAAGTGAAAGATAACGGAAAACAGAACACAGAATGCAATTTCAGAATTTCAGAAAATAAGGTCCCAGCTCGAGCGTGGACTTCCCCACTCGAGCGGACCCTTAAGGCCTGCAAAAATACTAGTTACATCAAAATCACGCTCGAGCGTGAACTCTGCCGCTCGAGCGGATGGCCTGTCTACATAGCTCCCCGCTCGAGCGTCAACTTCCCCACTTGAGCAGGCACTATGTCTGCAAAAAGTGCTGGGAGCACGATTTTCCCACTCGTGCGGCACTTCACCCGCTCGAGCGGACATAAAAAATCTGGATTTTCCAGATTGAGTTCTTGAGCTCCAATTCGATGTTCAACCAACAAATCATGCATTTTATGGCTCAATTCTCAAATATAAGTATACTAATATGATGTAAACCCCAAATCTCAACCAAATAGAGCTCAATTCACAATTAATTCACATGCATGCCCCAATCTCCCATCAAACTCATTCTAAAATGACAAATTCATACATTTAAGCTCATATCTTCATAAATTGTACATGCATGTGATGAATTAGCAACATTCTCAACTTAGATAACACAAATGGTGATCAAAACATGAGTTTCAACCAAAACTCTACTTGAATCATGTATTTCAACATTTCAATCTTACTCTTGATCACCCAATTAGCTTGGACACGCAAAATTACAAACTATAATCCAAGAATTACTCACCTAGAAGTTTTGATTCTCACAATCTATAACAATTCTTGGATTATCTTCAAAGTTCCCAAGCTTTAATCTACAATTTGCACAATTCTCTCCTCTCTCCCTCTCTACAGCCGACTCTCCTCTAATTTGAGTCCCAAATCAGTCAAATGAAGCAAGAAGAGAGAATAGAGGGTGTAGTCCCTTACCCAACAAAACCCACTATTGGCATTATAATAATAATAAGGTAATGGGGCACTAATTAATCGTTTTGAATCTAATTATTTTGATCCGAATCAATTTTCAATTAAATTTCACCGTAGGTTCTAAAAATTATGCCAATCACAATGGCGTAATCGATTTCAGGTTCTGTGGCCGATAAGGCCTCCAATTTAATTTCCAAAGCAAATTATTCAAACAGATATTCCTACGGTGAACAGATAGAACTTCAAAATCACATATATTCACAAAATGGCACATAAAATCATATTAAACACATCATCATACTAATATTAAGGACCAATTAGCATAATATAGAACAGGGGTATTACAGTCTTCCCCCCTTTAGGAAGCTTGGTCCCTCAAACTTATTTTACCTTTAGTCGAACACAATTCGGAACACCTTTCATTCAACGGTTCCAATCCTTTTTGATAGCCATTTGCTTAGTCTCAAAATCGAGCAACACTCTGTTCTCAATCAGTTAGGGACTTACCTTTTCTTTCATACAAGGCTTGTATGGTGCCATACCGAAACTAGAGTGTAAGTTGTGGTTATAAGCAAAGTCTGCCAACAATGGATAGTTCTTTCAAATTCCCTGAAAACTCTACTACATAATTTGGAGCATTTCTCCTAAAATTCAAAAAGTTCTTTCCGATTATGCATCAATTCGCGGGCGGAAAGCAGCGCCAAATCACAATTTAGTTCTCATTGCCTCTTGAAGGCTCGTCAAAATTCGAACACATTTTAGGATTCTGTCTAAACCAATAGATACTAGGATTCCATGCCACCGAGTAATCTTATCGATGTAAACAGTGGCTAGTCCATAAGCATCATACGAAAACTCTACAGAGAGGAAATGAGTAAACTTAGTGATCTTACATACAATAACCCAAACGGGACTTATACCTTGGGTGTCCAAGGCGGCCCCCACAATAGAATTCGTAGTCACATATTTCTATTTCCATTCTGAAATGGAGAGAAGTCGCAGTAGTTCTGTCAATATCTGTTATTCAACTTTGACTTGTTGGCACCGAAAATATTTAGGCCAAGTTTGGCATGATTGAAAAAAAACAAAAAGTCAAAAAGTCACTATCCTATTTAAGTCAAATCATCTTATTTAAGTCACATCACCTCTCTAACACATCACTTCAAACCCAACCCAAACCCAACCCATATTTCATAAAAAGTCAAAAAGTGCACTTATTTAGTCTTCCCAAACTAGGCCTTAGACACAAATTCAACAATTTCCTTCTTCACAAAAATTTGATTCATTCTCTAACAATCCCATAATCCACAATCCAATTCGGTTTTTAGCTCAGTGACTTATCACAGTTATCCAAAGTCAATCAAAAGTCTACAGGAATATAAGGTGGATCCAGATACTAATTCTCGAATCAACAAAGGTAGTATCGAAGCAATTACCCATACAACGTACATAGTCTGTATATCCCCATAATACTGATTGTAAGATATAATAACATCGAAGCAGTCAATTTCTAACACAATACATGTGTTCTCAATTCATTCAACAGGTTATGGTCTACAATTCAGTTCAATATTCAATTTTCTGCTCCATCGAGTCTTTCCATACTATTTCATAGTCGCCAAAGCAGAAGGCAATTCATATATTAATCCCCATGATGTCAAAGATAATATCAAAACAGTCAATCACATGTTAGATACAATTTACACATCCTTAGAGCTCCAATCACAGAATATAATGGCACTGAGCAGTTATTCACAAGGCGTACTGAATTCGCACATTTCCGGACAACCAAGGTTTTTCAAAGCTTTTTGGATGTTAATAACATCTACATAATACCAAGGGATGACATTCCGGACAAAACAAAGGAATAATCGTCTCGGAACCAAAGCACACCCGTTCACGACCGTCGGTAGCCGACCCGAGATTGATTAGACAAACCCACCCGTACGAAACCGTAGGTGGCAAAAGATATCCTAACCAAAGGTGCTACATAGGCTTAACGTCCCCTACCATGAAAGGACGCTCCAAGAATGTCATCAAAACAAACATAATACCATTCACTTTAACCTGATTTCCCAAAATCTAATAACACTGAAGCAACTACTCTCCCCTACAAAACATATTTTGATCAGTCAAAGACAAATGTTCAGTACTGCTTATGATCAAATCAATCTGCCGTCATCGGTTCCCATAGCGTCAAACAAACAAAGATGAGATAATACTCCTTGCGACACCCAATCACGGGGTTTACATAATTCGGTTCATTTTAACACATATGCCCTAAATAGTCGGGGGTTGGTTCTCAACGGTGTTCATAGTTAGATCAATCTGTTGACAGCCCACAAAAGGTCTTTCAAATAAGTCAAGTATTCCAAATGGATTCAAGTTTTGGGTCTATCAGTTTTTCTGCCAAGAATAATCTGGCTATTTATTCATAAACAATTCTTAATCCTCTTTTAACAAAATCGAATTAGATAGAGGGTCTTATCGGTTGATCCAAACAAGGGTCTTGTCAGATTAAATCAAACAAAGGTTCCATCAAATTATATCCCATGAGGGTTCTATCAGGTCAAATCAAACAAAGGTTCTATCGGATCGAATCAGATAAAAGTTTTCTCAAATGGGGTACATTCGGTTCTGTAAGGCTCACTTCGTTTGCTTAGGCACATGGCTGATAGTTTCACAACTGTCCTAAGTTTATCAATCCTCAAGGTCATATCAGAATTATTCATCACAACTATTCATATCAAAGCATTTCAAGTCATGTGCAATATAGCATTGACTACATAAATTCGGGGGTAGTTGCATAAACATGCAGTTATTCAGATCAGGAGGTATGTACCATAATCAATACAGCAATTCCCAAACAAGTCTTATATACAAGCACATGGTGCACAGTAACACATTAAACAGAGTTCCTTGGTTGTACATAAGATAGGGTCTGTTACACAAAAGTTCCAAATTAGTCACAAAATGTAGGTTTATGAGTCGAGCCCAGTATAGTCACATAATCCAGTCAATTTTCTACCCATCAAAATGCATGGTCTCACAATTATAGAGTTTATCATTTAGGGTGCCCAACTCCATCACACAATCACAAAGTCATAATTCTGGTGGTTTAGTCGTGGAGGACAGTAGTATAACAAATCGCCCTAAGCATAGGTTTAGATGTACATGCGCATGTACAGAGTTAATCGATAGCCCAATACGTATTTCACAAATTTCTCAAATGGAGTATATACATTTAAGGGATACGGTCTCGATCTTGTGGGTTTAACCAATCTAAATACACATGCAGCAGATACGAAAGAACATGCCAATCTAAATCAATTAATATCCCAAGCAAAGATGTACACGTGTACTAATTTAGAATCAATCAACACATCAGCATTCGTTTATAACAGTACAGATGCCTAGGATAATGGTTACAGCATTCTGAGTACTTCCTGGGACGAGTGCAATTACTCTATCTTGATCAGCAATTCCTACCATTGGTACGAATCCAACTGAGGCAGAAGATTTACTCGCATTTGTTCAGTTCGGGGACAATTCCTTACCATATGGTCCATTTACCACACCTATAACAAGCCCTCGAAATCCGACAACGACTCCTCGGCGTTTCGTACACTGGTGGTGGCAAACGTTCTTACCATAGCAGCAACTGACGTTGTTGTCTTAAGATCTCTGCCATTTCTTGTACCATTCTTTCCAGTCTATTAGGTCGGGCTGTAAAAGAGTCTGCCAACTCGTATGCCCTTACTTTAACCACGTTCTACACGAACTCTTATTAAATCATGCCAAATACGGGGATGTCCAATACAAAAATAAACACATAGTCACACATAGGCATGTCTTTATATTCTCATTTCACATATCATACGTAATTAATCACATGCGTAACAGATAATTGCATACTTATTAGATATCGCATGCTGAACATTTACTAAGTAATTATATACTCAAATCATGTTCATATTTCACATAGACACCCGTAGGCAGAATTGAATGCACATAAACAACTTTTCATGATTCATATATTCATGTATGTGCATTATAACAAAACAAACTTGTTGTACACATTAGTGTAACAATTCATATCTCATACATAGGCCACGGTATTGTTTCCCCCAGGCGAGGGCCTGTGCCACGGTATTATTTCCCCCGAGCTAGGGCCTCATGACCATAAGCTACAGTATTATGTCCCCTGGGCAAGGGCCTCCGCTAAGGATACCACAATTACGTTCAAGGAGAATTTTGAACAATTATTCGTTCATACTAAACAATAACTTTACAGAGTTATTACTCACCATCTGATTAAACTTGCATTATACTATACACAAAAGAGTCACAAGTATGCATATACCAAAGAGCATACGTATTCAAATAATTTGTAATGCAAGCAAATCACAAACTTATAATACATAATCGTTCGCATTAAACATTTAAGCGTATTCTTGATGCTTTTAGATTCATATTTATCACATGAATGCATCCTATATCTTTTCTAGACGCTTATTGCTCTCTTGGACAAGTGTGTGAGTTATTAACTCGTGCTCTGATACCACTCTGTCACGACCCGAACCCGCCCCTATGGGTTAAGGCCATAACTGACTAGTAATCACGAGATTACCTACGGCCTCAAACAAAATAAGACAAGACTCATCAGAGTAAAAGGGGCCAAACGGAAGCAAATTTAAAACTTTGTCCATAGAGTCGTGTTTATATGCACACCATAAAATTCCATACGTACATATGTTAATAACTCACAACAGAAAGTGTAATAACATAAGATTGTATACAGACAGGATCATCCAAACTAAGTCAACCCATGAAAACCATTTACAGACGTATTCAAAACTTCGCTAACCTGACAAAATGTAAATACATAACAAAAGGGCGAAGACGGGTCTCGTGCGTGAAACACAAGGGCTGACTCTCTCAAAACCTTAGTTGTTCCATACAGACTTCACTGAGGCTGGGTTTGGGCTTCTCTTGGCTCACCTACAAACACATGAATGAGTGTGAGCGAAAGCCCAGTGAATAATATCAAATCAAATACAGAAGTTACATAACAATGTAAAACAACATGTTCCAAACGGCCTTGGGCCTAATTCATATTTCTATTTAACAGATATATATATATATATCCATACGAAATTCAAATCAAGTGATTGTAGTTCCAAACATTCTGGCCTTTGGCCCATTCAGATTTCCATTCATGTCAAAACGGCCTTCGGCCCATTTATTTCTGTCAAAACGGCCTTCGGCCCATTCGTTTACGTCAAAACGGCCTTTGTCCCATACATTCGTGTCAAAACGGCCTTCGGCCCACTCATTCATGTCAAAACGACCTTAGGTCCATTCATATATGTCAAAACGACCTTCGGTCCACTCATTTCTATCAAAATGACCTTTGGTCCATTCATTTCTGCCAAAACGACCTTCGGTCCATTCGTTTACGTCAAAACAGCCTTCGGCCCATACATTCATGTCAAAACGGCCTTCGGCCCATTCGTTTACGTCAAAACGGCCTTCGGTCCATACATTCGTGTCAAAACGGCCTTCGGCCCATTCGTTTACGTCAAAACGGCCTTCGGCCCATACATTCGTGTCAAAACAGCCTTCGACCCACTCATTCATGTCAAAACGACCTTAGGTCCATTTATTTCTATCAAAACAACCTTAGGTCCATTTATTCATATCGAAACGACCTTCGGTCCATTCATTCGTTCATGTCAGACTTTTGTGCACAATCCCAATTAGCAACTCATAAAGCTTATAAGGGAATAAACAGTTGGACATTGCTAAGCTTTCAAATATCGATATTACTCACAGTGATCGGCTTGTGAATTTGCTCTGGAGCTTGACCCTACACATTTCATGAACACAAAAGGGTCACTAACAGTTCAATCCGTTCTTTAATTCACATATTCCTCTTTAGGCTTTATTCTTATCTCGTTAACTCATTTACAATGCTCAATGCATGCCTAAGAATGCTTACAAGTGAAAGAGAACGGAAAACAGAACACAGAATGCAATTTCAGAATTTCAGAAAATAAGGTCCCAGCTCGAGCGTGGACTTCCCCGCTTGAGCGGACCCTTAAGGCCTGCAGAAATACTGGTTACATCAAAATCACACTCGAGCGTGAACTCTGCCACTCGAGCGGATGGCCTGTCTACATAGTTGCCCGCTCGAGCGTCAACTTTCCCGCTCGAGCGGGCACCATGTCTGCAAAAAGTGCTGGGAGCACGATTTTCCCGCTCGAGCGGCACTTCACCCGCTTGAGCGGACATCAAAAATCTGGGTTTTCCAGATTGAGTTCTTGAGCTCCAATTCGATGTTCAACCAACAAATCATGCATGTTATGGCTCAATTCTCAAATATAAGTATACTAATATGATGAAACCCCAAATCTCAACCCAATGGAGCTCAATTCACAATTAATTCACATGCATGCCCCAATCTTCCATCAAACTCATTCTAACATGACAAATTCATACATTAAAGCTCATATCTTCATAAATTGTATATGCATGTGATGAATTAGCTACATTCTCAACTTAGACAACACAAATGGTGATCAAAACATGAGTTTCAAGCAAAACTCTACTTGAATCATGTATTTCAAGCTTATACATGCTATTTCAACACAATTTCTTACATGCATGCATATGTCAAGCTTTAATTCAACAAAACCAACCCAATTTCATTTCAATCTTACTCTTGATCACCCAATTAGCTTGAACACGCAAAATTACAAACTATAATCCAAGAATTACTCACATAGAAGTTTTGATTCTCACAATCTATAACAATTCTTGGATTATCTTCAAGGTTCCCAAGCTACAATTTGCACAATTCTCTCCTCTCTCTCTCTCTACAGCCGACTCTCCTCTAATTTGAGTCCCAAATCAGTCAAATGAAGCAAGAAGGAAGAATAGAGGGTGTAGTGCCCTTACCCAACAAAACCCATTATTGGCATTATAATAATAATAAGGTAATGAGGCACTAATTAATCGTTTTGAATCTAATTATTTTGATCCGAATCAATTTCCAATTAAATTTCACCGTAGGTTCTAAAAATTATGCCAATCACAATGACGTAATCGATTTCGGGTTCTGTGGCTGATAAGGCCTCCAATTTAATTTCCAAAGCAGATTATTCAAACAGATATTCCTATGGTAAACAGGTAGAACTTGGAAATCACATATATTCACAAAATGGCACATAAATTCATATTAAACACATCATCATACTCATATTAAGGACCAATTAGCTTACTAAAGAGCAAGGGTATTACAACTATCTTCCACCGATAGCCCAAAGCAGTTATTTCTAAACGGATAATAAATTATCAACAGATAAATTATCTATAATTTCAAAGGTGAGTGATTAATCAATCCAACTCCACAATTCAATCTCATAATCTCCCAATTTCATGGTTTTCAACTCAATTTCATATTTTCACATTTCCCGGATTAATTATACAAATTAATCATTTACATTAAATTAAGGCTTTTTACCCTTTTTCTCAAATATTGCTCATAAGGCCAAATTTCATCAATCAAACACCATAACTTCATTTTAGGGACCATTCATACACTTAGAACCCAAAAAATAGAAAATCCCTCTTTCATTATTTCAATTTCAAAACCCGAACTTCACCCAAAAACCCCAAATAACACCATCTATACAAAATACATAACATCTATATCAAAACTCATAGAAAGGAGTAGGTTATTCCTACCTTCAGTGAAGAGACCCAAAGGTGATGATGAAAAAACTCGAAAATGCTCCAGACCCACAACTATTCAGATCAAAATGGAGGTCTTGAGAAGCTCCAACACTTTAATGAAGGCACAAGGGTTTGGTCTCACTAAATCGAGATCAAAATGTAGAGAGAGAGGATATTCTAGAGAGAAGAGGCTCTCAAATTAGGGTTTTGGAAAGTTAGAGAGAGAGAGTGGATCGAAAAAATGATTCAAAAATGGTTTCTCTCGGACTGATATACATTACAGTCCGCTCGAGCATGGAACACCCCGCTCGAGCGTCAGACACAGACTCTCGCTCGAGCGTCAAAAGAGCTGCTCGAGCAAGAAATGCACACTTCCAGAAGTTCTACAGACGAAGGTCCCCGCTCGAGCATGAAAGTGGACGCTCGAGCATCCGATGTCCTGCAGGGAAAATACTGAAGACTGAATAATCCCGCTCGAGTGTTAAACTGCCCACTCAAGTGTAGAAGCAAATGCAAAAAAGCCTGCTTGAGCGTGAAGGCCAAAATCTGGGCATAAACCAATTGTTTTTAAACACAACTAACATGTTTCAAACTTGGCCAACACAACCCAAAACTCAAATACAAGAGTAAAGGATGGAAACGAGAATAAGACAACAACACACATCCACGGAACCGAGTTCGGAATACAATAACCAACGGAGGGAAAACTGGAATCGCTATAGTCCCCATCACCTCTTTGTTTGTATTGTCATATGTCCGGATCACCCAGGCCGTAAGTACGAAATCTGCTAGCTTCAGACCAATAGCATAAGCCGTGCGACAAGGACAGACATTGATCGCTGAGCTAGTGTCGACTAACGCCACCGGTATCCACTTTTCTTGGGACTCCACTGATATGTGGAGAGGCTTGTTGTGTGCAGAGCCTTCTGGTGGCAATTCCTTGTCTAAAAAGGTCAAAGTTGGCACAGCGCCTCCTAGGAAGACTAATCTCACAAGTTGCTCTGGGGTAGTCTCAATGGACAACTTGGCTTTATCCATCGCCGACAATACAGCTTGCCTGTGCACTCGCAAAGCCATAAGCAGCCCCCAGATAGATATGTCAGCTTGAATCTTCTTTAACTGTTTCAGCATAGCCTCTTCCTCTAACAGTTTTTTTTTTCTGTTTCTCTACCTATTTGTCCTTCCCAGATGCCTCGGGTTGGTTCAGATGAGGGGGTTTGAAATATCAGCCACTTCTTGTCATGTGGTCGATTTCTTCTACATATCAGGTATTGTCAGGAAGGCCTTCACCTCAATCCTTGTCAGTGTGGACAAGATGTAGATCATCATCTTCCTACCACATACCTCTGGCAATCGACAATCAATTGTCTGGTTCCGGTCAAGTCATCTTCTCATCATAGATTTCCCCCACAAGGTCTTGGGCCTTTTGAGCATTCTGTTTATTTTGATCTACTTCTTGCTCAAGGCACCTTAGTGCGGTTTCTTACTTTGTAGTTACAGTACTAACTATGCCCAGTTCCTGAGCCACTTATTCTGCACTGGTGTTTTTCAGCAATTTATCCTTTCCATCGGCCGTTCCGGCCATTGCAACGGTTCCTGCTTTCTGTTCTTCTAATTTCAATTTAGCTCCTCATCTATATCGGGTTCATCACTTAGTCACCTTGAATTATCAGTTGACCCATTCAGATCGAACCAATTAATATGCACGTCCCCCTTGACCATGTTCATCAAAGAACTGCAAATTGTCAATATCCTCCTCCAGGTCAGCTAGATCATCTAATCCCTAGCTTGGTCCATCTTCTCGGACTACACTGACTTCCATCCAAGTCGGTAACACCACTTCCAGCTTAGTTTGATTGATTGGCACAATATAGCAACTCGGGTTGTACACCCCATTAGATTAGTCCTCAGAGCCCTTGGGCAACGGACTGACATTCTCCACCGAGGCTGACCTCCCTTCATCTTCCATTATCACCATCACTAGTTCGAATTGGAATGAAGACATGCTCATCATGCACAAGTATGTGCTCATAGGCATGAACAACGCTGGCTTAGGTAGGTGAGAAGGGTTAATGTATATACTGGGGTCATAAGGGACAACCAGTGGCCTGGTTTCTGATGTTCAGCCTTAACTTGCTGACACTGAAGGCATTTGGACACATATTCTGCAATCTCTTTATTCATTTTAGGCCACCAATAGGTTTGTTTCAAATCCCGATACATTTTATTGTTACCCGGATGCATAGCAAATACGGACCTGTGGGCTTCGTCTAAAATCCTCTTCTTTAGTTTCAGAATATCTAGGACACATATTCGATTCCGAAATTTCAACATTTCGTTCTCAATACTGAATTCTGCTTTCGGGCTTGCCTCAAATTTGTTAATCACCTTTTTGAGGAACTCATCCTCTTTCTGTTTCCGTTGGATTTCATCAATGACCGTCGGCTCGGCTGTAATAGTGGCTATCAATCCGCCCTGTTCACACAGTACCACTTCGATTTCAAACTTCTCAAAATCTTGCAAGATCTCTTTCTGTTCGGTAAGTAACCAAGCCATACTCCCCGTTGATTTTCTGCTTAATGCATCAGCTACTGTGTTGGCTTTCCCGGGGTGATACTGAATCTCTAGATCGTAGTCTTTTATCAGTTCGACCATCTTCTCTGACGCATATTCAACTCTTTCTGCGTGAAGAAGTATTTCAGGCTCTTATGATCCGTGTAAACTTCACATTTCGCTCCATACAGATAATGCCGCCAAATCTTCAAGGCAAAAACAACTGCGGCCAGTTCTAGGTCGTGCGTTGAATAGTTCTTCTCGTGTGGCCTCAATTGTCGGGAGGCGTAAGCAATAACCTTTCCGTTCTGCATTAACACACAACCCAAACCCTTATAAGATGCATCACTGAAAATCATAAAATTTTCCGTACCTGAAGGTAATGTCAGAATTGGTGCAGTAGACAATCTTGTCTTCAGTTCATGAAAGGCTGATTCTCTTTCTTCGTTCCACTCAAATGGTTGCCCTTTTCGTGTCAATTGGGTAAGAGGCACAGCTAACTTCAAAAAGTCCTTCAAAAATCTCCTATAGTACCCAGCTAAGCCCATGAAACTGCGAACTTCTGTTACATTGGTCGACGTAGGCCAATTCACAATTGTCTCTATTTTCTGTGGGTCTACTGAAATTCCTTCCTTGTTGATCATATGCCCTAAGAAAACAACTTCATCTAACCAAAACTCACACTTCTTTAGTTTAGCAAATAGTTTTCTTTCCCGAAGTATTTGTAAAACAGTCCTCAAATGATGTTCATGTTCAAGTCTATCTTTAGAGTATATCAAAATATCATCGATGAAGACTACAACAAACTCATCAAGGTAGGTTTTACAAATTCTATTCATTAAATCCATAAATGCTGCCGAAGCATTAGTCACTCCAAACGGCATAACAAGAAACTCAAAATGACCATACCTCGTTCTGAATGCGGTTTTCTCAACATCCTCTGCCTTAACTTTCAGCTGATGATACCCGGATCTCAAATCAATCTTAGAAAACACCTGGGATCCCTGTAACTGGTCAAATAAGTCATCAATACGGGGTAAGGGATATTTTTTCTTTATCGTTACCTTGTTCAACTCCCGGTAATCAATGCACAGGCGCAAGGTACCATCCTTTTTCTTTACAAATAACACTGGTGCACCCCAAGGCGAAGTGCTAGGCTGGATAAACCCTTTATCAAGAAGGTCTTGCAGCTGTTCCTTTAATTCTTTCATTTCGGCAGTAGCCATTCTGTAGGGAGCCTTAGAAATAGGCTGGGTGCCTGGCATAGTTTCAATGGTAAACTCGATCTCCCTGTCTACCAATTCCCCTAGTAATTCATTCAGGAACACATCTGGAAATTCTCTAACAATAGGAATATTATTCAATTCAACATTCTCAGATTGTCCAGACAACACATAGCACAAATAACCCTGTCACCCTTTCCTAATCAGTTTACATGCTTTCATTGCGGATATCAAATACGGTGGAGGCACTACCCCCAAACACAATCTCTTTTCGTTCTGGTAGGTTAAATACAACCCTTTTTGTCATACAGTCTATGGTGGGACAATACTTGGTCAACCAATCCATGCCCAAAATTACATCGAAATGTCTCAAGTTCAAGGGTAACAAATCTACATATAAGGTAGCATCCTCGATATGCATGTCACAAAACCGATATATATAATCACATAACACAGATTCCCCCGATGGAGCAGACACACATAAAAAATATGGCAATAGCTCTAGGGGTCTATTCAGTCTAGATGCAAACGTATATGTCACAAATGTGCGTTGATCCATAATCAATTAATACAAAGGCATCCTGATTACATATTGAAATAGTACCTGAAACAACGGCATTGGCATTCCGTGTATCACCCAGAACAAGTGCAAAGACTCTCCCCTGTCTCACTGTGTCCCCAGTAGTAGCAGATCTCAAAGTATTTCCCGGCTTTGGAACTGATGCAGTTGAACTAGCTGCGAGTTTCCCACTTTTCTGATTACATTCTCGGGCTATGTGCCCTTGCTTTCCACATTTAAAACAGGCTCCTGATGCACGGTAACAGACTCCACGGTGCCTTTAGCTACAAATATTGCACATGGGAGCTGTGTCTCGGGAACAACTCGAAGTATTTAAGGAGCCCGTGTTTTGCTTTTTCGAAAATTTCTTCTTCGAAAAGAAGCCTTGTCTTTTGTTGGCTTTCCATTATGTTACTGGCTTAGCTTATCTGGCTATGTTAGCCTCTGATATGATGGCTCCGTCAAGCACCCCAATGTAGGTTTCCAATTTCAAGACATTCACCCTCCCTAGGATGTCATTGCGGAGCCCACCTTCAAAATGTCTTGCCTTCTTATAGTCCGTGTCAATTACATGTGGTGCAAACCTGGCCAATTCAGTGAATTTGACCTCATACTCAGCAACAGTCATGCTGTCTTGCTTAAGTTCCATGAATTCTGCCACTTTCCTGCCCCGGACACACTGCGAGAAGTACTTGTCATAGAATATTTCTAGAAACTTTACCCAGTCAACATCCCTATGATTTTCCCGCATCAACATCCACCATCTTCTTGCCTCGTCTTCTAGCATAAAAGTGGCTAGAAGCACTTTCTGAGTCTCTGAACAGGGGAACATTTCGAATAATTTCTCAATGCCGAGGACCCCGCTTCGGTTTTCAATGGATCTAATCCCCCATGAAACTGTGGTGGTTTCATTTTCTTGAATTCCTTAGTGAGAGCTATAATCCGGTCATCATTCTGATGATCTGGCACAGGTGGTGCCGGAGGTGGAGGTGGCGGGTGTGGTTGCTGCCACTGTTGTTGCCACTCCTGTTGCTGTCTCAAAGCTTCTGCCATTTCTTGGATCAGTCTTTCCATTCTGTCCAGTCTGGCAGTAGAAGATTCCTCTAACTCATCACCTCTGGTTCTCACCATCTGATTAAACTTGCATTATATTTTACACAAGAGATTCACAAGTGTGCATACACTAAGAAGCACATATTCTCAGATAATTTGTAATGCAAGTAATTCACAACTTACACGTATAATTGTTCAAATCAAAACATTTAAGCATATAATCAATGCTTCTAAATTCGTGTTTATGAATGGAATGCATCCTAGATCTCATCTAGACGCTTATTGCTCTTTTGGACAAGTGTGTGAGTTATTAACTCGTGCTCTGATACCACTCTGTCATGACCCGAACCCGCCCCCATGGGTTAAGGACATAACCGGCCAGTAATCATGAGATTACCTACGGCCTCAAACCAAAATAGACTAAAGTCAACAGAGTAGAGGGGGCCAAACGGAAGCAATAATCAAAAACTTTGTCCATAGAGCCGTGCTTATATGCACTCAAAACCAAACCAAACTCATATACAGTTAATAACCCAGTCAAAGTACAGTACCATAAAATTCCTTACAGACAGGATCATCTATTAAGTCAACCCATGACAGACTATTTATAGATATACATAAAGTCCTTGCCGACAAGACAAAATATACTTACATAGCAAAAAGGCAAGGATAGGTCTCAAGAGTGAGACGCAAGGCTGACTTCCTCAAAACTTGTATTTTTCCCTAGCATACTTCACTGGGGCTGGGTTTGGACTTCCCTTGGCTCACCTACAACACATGAATGAGCGTGAGCGATAGCCCAGTGAATAATATCAAATACAGAAGTCATATAAACAATATGTAGAACAACATACTCCAAACGGCCTTGTGCCCAATTCATATTCCTACTTAACATATGTACATTTATACAAAGTTTAGATCAAGTGACTGTAGTTCTAAACATATTGGCCTTTGGCCCATTATGATTTCCATCTACGTCAAAACGGCCTTCGGCCCATTCATTTATGTCAAAACGGCCTTCGGTCCATTCATTTATATCAAAACGGCCTTTGGCCCATTCATCTGTGTTAAAACGGCCTTCGGCCCACTCATTCATGTCAAAACGGCCTTCGGCCCGTTCATTCATGTCAAAACGGCCTCCGGCCTGTTCATTCTTGTCAAAACGCCCTCGGCCCGTTCATTTATATCAAAATGGCCTTTGGCCCATTATCTCTATCAAAACGACCTCTGGTCCATTCATTTATTCGTATCAGGCTTTTGTCCACGATCCTAATTAGAAAATTCATAAGGCTTATAAGGGAATAACAAGTAGACATTCACAAGCTTTTAAATATTGATATTACTCACAGTGATCGGCTTGTGGATTTGCCCTGGAGCTTGACCCTACACATTTCATGAACACAAAAAGGGTCACTAACAGTTCAACCCGTTCTTTGCCTCACACGTTCCTCATTAGGCTTTATTCATATCTCATTAATTCATTTACAATGCTTAACATATGCCTAAGAGTGCTTACAAGTGAAAGAAAACAGAAAACAGAACTCAGAATGCAAAAACAGAATCTCAGAAAACAGGGTCCCCGCTCGAGCGTGGACTTCCCCACTCGAGCGGGCCCTTAGGTCTGCAAAAGTACTGGTTGCCTTCAATTCCAGCTCAAGCGTGAACTCGGCCGATCGAGCGTACTGCCTGTTTACATAGCTCCCCGCTCGAGCATCAAATTCCCTCGAGCGTCAAATTCCCCCGCTCGAGCGGGAACCATGTCTGCAAAAATGCTGGGAGCTCGATTTCTCTGCTCGAGCGGCATTTTCCCCGCTCGAGCGGAAGTCAAAATTCTGGAAATTCCAGATTGTGTTCTTGAGCTTCAATTCAATTTCCCGGCTACCATTCTTGCATGCAAAGGCTCAAATCTCAAATATAATCATACTAACATGGTTCATTTGCAAGATTATAGCATTATGAAGTTCAATTTATTGATTTACTTACATGCATGTCCCAAAACATGACAAACTCATCACCCATATAACAAATTCATGCATTCAAGCTCATATCTTGAATTATTCGAACATCCAAGGCCATCTTGACTTCATTTCCAATTCAAAGATGCAAATGGTGCCAAAACTCAACAAAACCAAGCTTGCATGCATGATCAAACTTCAATTTTTGCTTAATTGACATGGTACATGCCAGATTATGCAACTTGTGGCAATTCAACAGAATTTTTATGCATGCATGGTCATATCTCATCAATACCAATTTAAATCATACTCTTAATCACAAAAAAAATACTTGAGCTCACAAGATTACACGTTCAATTCATGAATTCAAGAGTCAATGGCTTACCTAGAAGCTTAATTCTCACAATTTAAGGTAAATTCTCGAGCTAGCCTCCAAGATCACCAAGCTTTAGGACCAAAATCTCAATTTCCTTCACCCTCTCTCTCTTAATGAGGGTGTAGTTGACCCTTAATAAGCACCCACTCAACATTATTTTATTATAAAACAATTGGGCACTTAATTTATCAATTTAATCAGTCTAAATTGACCAGGGTAAATTTTCAATTAATTTTCACCGTAGGTTCTAAAAATTATGCCAATCACAGTGGCGTAATCAACTTCGGGTTCTGTGGCCGATAAGGCCCTCAATTTAATTCCCGAAGCTGACTATTCAAATCACATATTATCACATAATGGCACACAAAATCATGCTAAATGCATAACCACAAACAAATTAAGGATCAATTTAGCGTAATACAAAACAGGGGTATCACAGTCTTCCCCCCTTTAGGAAGTTTGGTCCTCCAAACTTAAGTTACCTTCGTCGGGAAACAAATGTGGGTAGCGTAGTCGCATTTCCTCCTCTTTTTCCCACGTGGCATCTGTCCCATAGTGCTCTTTCCATTCTACTTTCACCATTGGGATGGACTTGTTTCTCAATTCTTTCACTTGTCGGTCAACAATTCTTTCTGGCCATTCCGCATATTCCAAATTTTCATCAATAGCGACCTGGTGATAATCAATCACATGGAGCGGGTCTCGAAGGTAACCTCTCAACATCGACACGTGAAATACATTGTGGATTTGTTCAAATCCCGGTGGCGAAGCAACTCTATAAGCAACTGGACCAAGTCTCTCCAGAATCTGGAACGGCCCGATGTAACGGGGCGACAACATGCCCTTTTTCCCAAATCTGACTTGGCCTTTCATCGGAGAAACACGGACGAACACATGGTCGCCGACCTCATACTCAAGAGGTCTTCTCCGAACGTCTGCATAATTCTTTTGTCGGTCCTGAGCTGTTTTGAGCCTTTGGCGAATAGTCTTGATTTTCTCAGAAGTGTCTTGCACAATTTCTGGTCCAAGCAAAGCTCTATCCCTGACCTCTGTCCAACAAATAGGTGATCTACACCTCCTACCATACAAAGCCTCGTATGGTGCCATACCGATGCTGGAGTGGAAGCTGTTATTATAGGCAAATTCTGCAAGCGGCAAATAATCTTCCCAACTCCCCTAAAAATCCAAAGCACACATGCGAAGCATATCTTCCAAAGTTTGTATCGTTCTTTCTGACTGTCCATCTGTCTGTGGGTGGAATGCGGTACTGAACCTTAGTTCTGTTCCCATAGCTTCCTGCAAACTCTTCCACAATCTAGATACAAATTTCGGATCTCTATCCGACACAATAGACACTGGGACCCCGTGTAAACGGACAATCTCATCAACATAAATGGTAGCCAATCTATAAGCAGTAAACGTAGTTTTGACAGGCAGAAAATGTGCAGATTTAGTTAGTCTATCAACCACAACCCAAACAGAATCCATACCTCGACAAGTCCGAGGTAGGCCAACAACGAAATCCATAGTCACATGCTCCCACTTCCATTCAGGAATAGGGAGAGGTTGAAGTAGATCGCCTGGTTTCTGATGTTCCGCCTTAACCTGCTGACACTGAAGGCATTTGGACACATATTCTGCAATCTCTTTCTTCATTTTAGGCCACCAATAGGTTTGTTTCAAATCCCGATACATTTTATTGTTACCCGGATGCATAGCAAATACGGACCTGTGAGCTTCGTCTAAAATCCTCTTCTTTAGTTCCGAAATATCTGGGACACATATTCGATTCCGAAATTTCAAAATTTCGCTCTCAATACTGAATTCTTCTTTCGGGCTTGCCTCAAATTTGTTAATCACCTTTTTGAGGAACTCATCCTCTTTCTGTTTCCGTTGGATTTCATCAATGACCACCGGCTCGGCTGTAATAGCGGCTATCAATCCGCCCTGTTCACACATTACCACTTCGATTTCAAACTTCTCAAAATCTTGCAAGATCTCTTTCTGTTCGGTAAGTAACCAAGCAATACTCCCCGTTGATTTTCTGCTTAATGCATCAGCTACTGTGTTGGCTTTCCCGGGGTGATACTGAATCTCCAGATCGTAGTCTTTTATCAGTTCCAACCATCTTCTCTGACGCATATTCAACTCTTTCTGTGTGAAGAAGTATTTCAGGCTCTTATGATCCGTGTAAACTTCACATTTCGCTCCATACAGATAATGCCGCCAAATCTTCAAGGCAAAAACAACTGCGGCCAGTTCTAGGTTGTGCGTTGAATAGTTCTTCTCGTGTGGCCTCAATTGTCGGGAGGCGTAAGCAATAACCTTTCTGTTCTGCATTAACACACAACCCAAACCCTTATAAGATGCATCACTGAAAATCACAAAATTTTCCGTACCTGAAGGTAATGTCAGAATTGGTGCAGTAGTCAATCTTGTCTTCAGTTCATGAAAGGCTGATTCTCTTTCTTCGTTCCACTCAAATGGTTGCCCTTTTCGTGTCAATTGGGTAAGAGGCACAACTAACTTCGAAAAGTCCTTCACAAATCTCCTATAGTACCCTGCTATGCCCACGAAACTGCGAACTTCTGTTACATTGGTCGGTGTAGGCCAATTCACAATTGCCTCTATTTTCTGTGGGTCTACTGAAATTCCTTCCTTGTTGATCCCATGCCCTAAGAAAACAACTTCATCTAACCAAAACTCACACTTCTTTAGTTTAGCAAATAGTTTTCTTTCCCGAAGTATTTGTAAAACAGTCCTCAAATGATGTTCATGTTCAAGTCTATCTTTAGAGTATATCAAAATATCATCGATGAAGGCAACAAAAAACTCATCAAGGTAGGTTTTAAAAATTCTATTCATTAAGTCCATAAATGCTGCCGAAGCATTAGTCACTCCAAACGGCATAACAAGAAACTCAAAACGACCATACCTCGTTCTGAATGCGGTTTTCTCAACATCCTCTGCCTTAACTTTCAGCTGATGATACCCGGATCTCAAATCAATCTTAGAAAACACCTGGGATCCCTGCAACTGGTCAAATAAGTCGTCAATACGGGGTAAGGGATATTTGTTCTTTATTGTTACCTTGTTCAACTCCCGGTAATCAATGCACAGGCGCAAGGTACCATCCTTTTTCTTTACAAATAACACTGGTGCACCCCAAGGCGAAGTGCTAGGCCGGATAAACCCTTTATCAAGAAGGTCTTGCAGCTGTTCCTTTAATTCTTTCATTTCGGCAGTAGCCATTCTGTAGGGAGCCTTAGAAATAAGCTGGGTGCCTGGCATAGTTTCAATGGTAAACTCGATCTCCCTGTCTACCAATTCCCCTAGTAATTCATTCGGAAACACATCCGGAAATTCTCTAATAATAGGAATATTATTCAATTCAACATTCTCAGATTGTCCAGACAACACATAGCACAAATAACCCTGGCACCCTTTCCTAATCAGTTTACATGCTTTCATTGCGGCTATCAAATACGGTGGAGCACTACCCCATTACCCACAAACACAATCTCTTTTCGTTCTGGTAGGTTAAATACAACCCTTTTTGTCATACAGTCTATGGTGGGACAATACTTGGTCAACCAATCCATGCCCAAAATTACATCGAAATGTCTAAAGTTCAAGGGTAACAAATCAACATATAAGGTAGCATCCTCGATATGCATGTCACAAAACCGATATATATAATCACATAACACAGATTCCCCCGATGGAGCAGACACACATAACAAATATGGCAGTAGCTCTAGGGGTCTATTCAGTCTAGATGCAAACGTATATGTCACAAATGAGTGCGTTGATCCAGAATCAATTAATACAAAGGCATCCTGATTACATATTGAAATAGTACCTAAAACAACGGCATTGCCATTCCGTGTATCACCCGGAACAAGTGCAAAAACTCTCCCCTGTCTCACTGTGTCCCCAGTAGTAGCAGATCTCAAAGTATTTCCTGGCTTTGGAACTGATGCAGTTGAACTTGCTGCGAGTTTTCCACGGTTTTGATTACATTCTCGAGCTATGTGCCCTTGCTTTCCACATTTAAAACAGGCTCCTGATGCACGGTAACAGACTCCACAGTGCCTTTTGCTACAAATATTGCACATGGGAGCTGTGTCTTGGGAACAACTCGAATTATTTGAGGAGCCCGTGTTTTGCTTTTTCGAAAATTTCTTCTTCGAAAAGAAGCCTTGTCTTTTGTTGCCTTTCCATTCTGTTACTGGCTTAGCTTGTCTGGCTATGTTAGCCTCTGATATGATGGCTCTGTCAAGCACCCCAATGTAGGTTTCCAATTTCAGGACATTCACCCTGTTCATTCTTGTCAAAACGGCCTTCGGCCCGTTCATTCTTGTCAAAACGGCCTTCGGCCCGTTCATTCTTGTCAAAACGGCCTTCGGCCCGTTCATTCTTGTCAAAACGGCCTTCGGCCCGTTCATTCTTGTCAAAACGGCCTTCGGCCCGTTCATTCTTGTCAAAACGGCCTTCGGCCCGTTCATTCTTGTCAAAACGGCCTTCGGCCCGTTCATTCTTGTCAAAACGGCCTTCGGCCCGTTCATTCTTGTCAAAACGGCCTTCGGCCCGTTCATTCTTGTCAAAACGGCCTTCGGCCCGTTCATTCTTGTCAAAACGGCCTTCGGCCCGTTCATTCTTGTCAAAACGGCCTTCGGCCCGTTCATTCTTGTCAAAACGGCCTTCGGCCCGTTCATTCTTGTCAAAACGGCCTTCGGCCCGTTCATTCTTGTCAAAACGGCCTTCGGCCCGTTCATTCTTGTCAAAACGGCCTTCGGCCCGTTCATTCTTGTCAAAACGGCCTTCGGCCCGTTCATTCTTGTCAAAACGGCCTTCGGCCCGTTCATTCTTGTCAAAACGGCCTTCGGCCCGTTCATTCTTGTCAAAACGGCCTTCGGCCCGTTCATTCTTGTCAAAACGGCCTTCGGCCCGTTCATTCTTGTCAAAACGGCCTTCGGCCCGTTCATTCTTGTCAAAACGGCCTTCGGCCCGTTCATTCTTGTCAAAACGGCCTTCGGCCCGTTCATTCTTGTCAAAACGGCCTTCGGCCCGTTCATTCTTGTCAAAACGGCCTTCGGCCCGTTCATTCTTGTCAAAACGGCCTTCGGCCCGTTCATTCTTGTCAAAACGGCCTTCGGCCCGTTCATTCTTGTCAAAACGGCCTTCGGCCCGTTCATTCTTGTCAAAACGGCCTTCGGCCCGTTCATTCTTGTCAAAACGGCCTTCGGCCCGTTCATTCTTGTCAAAACGGCCTTCGGCCCGTTCATTCTTGTCAAAACGGCCTTCGGCCCGTTCATTCTTGTCAAAACGGCCTTCGGCCCGTTCATTCTTGTCAAAACGGCCTTCGGCCCGTTCATTCTTGTCAAAACGGCCTTCGGCCCGTTCATTCTTGTCAAAACGGCCTTCGGCCCGTTCATTCTTGTCAAAACGGCCTTCGGCCCGTTCATTCTTGTCAAAACGGCCTTCGGCCCGTTCATTCTTGTCAAAACGGCCTTCGGCCCGTTCATTCTTGTCAAAACGGCCTTCGGCCCGTTCATTCTTGTCAAAACGGCCTTCGGCCTGTTCATTTATATCAAAACGGCCTTTGGCCCATTATCTCTATCAAAACGACCTCTGGTCCATTCATTTATTCGTATCAGGCTTTTGTCGACGATCCTAATTGGCAAATTCATAAGGCTTATAAGGGAATAACAAGTAGACATTCACAAGCTTTTAAATATTGATATTACTCACGGTGATCGGCTTATGGATTTGCCCTGGAGCTTGACCCTACACATTTCATGAACACAAAAAGGGTCACTAACAGTTCAACCCGTTCTTTGCCTCACACGTTCCTCATTAGGCTTTATTCATATCTCATTAATTCATTTACAATGCTTAACATATGCCTAAGAGTGCTTACAAGTGAAAGAGAACGGAAAACAGAACTTAGAATGCAAAAACAGAATCTCAGAAAGCAGGGTCCCCGCTTGAGCGTGGACTTCCCCGCTCGAGCGAGCCCTTAGGTCTGCAAAAGTACTGGTTGCCTTCAATTCCAGCTCGAGCGTGAACTCAGCCGCTCGAGCGTACTGCCTGTCTACATAGCTCCCCGCCCGAGCGTCAAATTCCCCCGCTCGAGCGGGAACCATGTCTGCAAAAATGCTGGGAGCTCGATTTCTCCGCTCGAGCGGAAGTCAAAATTCTGGAAATTCCAGATTGTGTTCTTGAGCTTCAATTCAATTTCCCAGCTACCATTCTTGCATGCAAAGGCTCAAATCTCAAATATAATCATACTAACATGGTTCGTTTGCAAGATTATAGCATTATGAAGTTCAATTTCTTGATTTACTTACATGCATGTCCCAAAACATGACAAACTCATCACCCATATAACAAATTCATGCATTCAAGCACATATCTTGAATTATTCGAACATCCAAGGCCATCTTGACTTCATTTCCAATTCAAAGATGCAAATGGTGCCAAAACTCAACAAAACCAAGCTTGCATGCATGATCAAACTTCAATTTTTGCTTAATTGACATGGTACATGCCAGATTATGCAACTTATGGCAATTCAACAGAATTTTTATGCATGCATGGTCATATCTCATCAAGACCAATTTAAATCATACTCTTAATCACAAAAAAAATACTTGAGCTCACAAGATTACACGTTCAATTCATGAATTCAAGAGTCAATGGCTTACCTAGAAGCTTAATTCTCACAATTTAAGGTAAATTCTCGAGCTAGCCTCCAAGATCACCAAGCTTTAGGACCAAAATCTCAATTTCCTTCACCCTCTCTCTCTTAATGAGGGTGTAGTTGACCCTTAATAAGCACCCACTCAACATTATTTTATTATAAAACAATTGGGCACTTAATTTATCAATTTAATCAGTCTAAATTGACCAGGGTAAATTTTCAATTAATTTTCACCGTAGGTTATAAAAATTATGCCAATCACAGTGGCATAATCAACTTCGGGTTCTGTGGCCGATAAGGCCCTCAATTTAATTCCCGAAGCTGACTATTCAAACAGATGTTCCTACGGTGAACAGATACGAATTCAAAATCACATATTATCACATAATGGCACACAAAATCATGCTAAACGCATAACCATAAGCAAATTAAGGATCAATTTAGCGTAATACAGAACAAGGGTATCACAGTCCTCCCCCCTTTAGGAAGTTTCGTCCTCCAAACTTAAGTTACCTTCGTCGGGAAACAAATGTGGGTAGCGTAGTCGCATTTCCTCCTCTTTTTCCCACGTGGCATCCGTCCCATAGTGCTCTTTCCATTCTACTTTCACCATTGGGATGGACTTGTTTCTCAATTCTTTCACTTATCGGTCAACAATTCTTTCTGGCCATTCCGCATATTTCATATTTTCATCAATAGCGACCCGGTGATAATCAATCACATGGAGCGGGTCTCGAAGGTAACCTCTCAACATCGACACGTGAAATACATTGTGGATTTGTTCAAATCCCGGTGGCAAAGCAACTCTATAAGCAACTAGACCAAGTCTCTCTAGAATCTGGAACGGCCCGATGTAACGGGGCGACAACTTGCCCTTTTTCCCAAATCTGACTTGGCCTTTCATCGGAGAAACACGGACAAACACATGGTCGCCAACCTTATACTCAAGAGGTCTTCTCCAAACGTCTGCATAATTCTTTTGTCGGTCCTGAGCTGTTTTGAGCCTTTGGCGAATAGTCTTGATTTTCTCAGAAGTGTCTTGCACAATTTCTGGTCCAAGCAAAGCTCTATCCCCGACCTCTGTCCAACAAATAGGTGATCTACACCTCCTACCATACAAAGCCTCGTATGGTGCCATACCGATGCTGGAGTGGAAGCTATTATTATAAGCAAATTCTGCAAGTGGCAAATAATCTTCCCAACTCCCCTAAAAATCCAAAGCACACATGCGAAGCATATCTTCCAAAGTCTGTATTGTTCGTTCTGACTGCCCATCTGTCTGTGGGTGGAATGCAGTACTGAACCTTAGTTCTGTTCCCATAGCTTCCTGCAAACTCTTCCACAACC
>NW_021028771.1:428182-439924 GCF_004153795.1 Camellia sinensis | reverse complement strand
TTCTGAAAAAGTGTTTGTTTTGGTCCATTCTTCATGTTTCATTTAGGTCCTTTCATGGTTTGGGACTTCCATATGCCACTTCATGTTATATCTCTCTTTTATTCCCCATTCTTGCATGTTTAGTTAGCCTATCATGCTTTTGTTTTTGGCCATTTTACAGTTCTGGAAATAGTTCTATTTTGGCCCATTCTACATGTTTTGTTAAGGGTCTTTGGCTGTTTGGTGAATGCTTTGTACACCTCATGTTTTAATCACTTTTGAGCCTCATTTTGCATGGCATTTTAGGCATACTTGTATATTGTTTTGGAGTTTTTACAGTTCTGTAAATATGCATATTTTTGGTCCCTCATCAATTCTGTAGAAGGATGTTTTTCTATTTGAGCTTTGTATATACCACTTCCTTCTTTGGCCACCTTTTGGCCCTTTTTCTTGCACAAGGGTGCAGCCATACTTGTGCTGGTTTTTGAGGTTTTTACAGTTCTGGAAAAGATCATATTTTGGGCCCCTCTTCAACTTTGTTGAAGGACCCGAACCTGTTAGGGGACAGCAGCTATGAGTTGCTTCTTAATCTCATGTTTATTCCCCATTTTTGCATGCTTGTTTTGTCATGTTTTTGCCCACTGTTTGGCCATGCTATCAACTAGAAAAGTGCTTATTTTGGGGCTACCTTGCTTCTGTATTTACATTCCATGTCCATATTGTGCATGTTTGGCATAGCTATAGGCCATTCCGGGTGCCATAATCCATCTTTCGGGACTTTTTCATGCATCGGGTGTGTTTTCGCCTCATTTCGGGGCTGTTTTCCCCCACCATTTAGTGCTGAAATCCCATTAGCATGCTTGCATAGCATTTTCCATGTCATTTGCATTGCGTATGCATTGCCTCGGTTTGCATGCCCGTGTGCACGCATTTCGAGGCACTTCATTTTCTGCCATCGGCCTCTTGTGTGAGTGTGGCTGAGGCTCTCTCATGTTAGTATAAGTCTATATTGCATTCTGTATGTCATTTGCATTGCGTATGCATTGTCTCGGTTTGTGTGCCCGTGTGCACACATTTCGAGGCACCTCATTTTCTGCCATCGGCATCTTATGTGAGTGCGGCTGAGGCTCTCTCATGTTAGTATAAGTCCATGTTACATTCCATATGCCATTTTAGCCATATTGCATTGCATATGTCATCGCCTCGGTTTGCGTGCCCGGGTGCACGTATTTCGAGGCATCCTTTTTTTACAGCATAGTGCATACTAGGTCGTACTCCGAGTGACGGAATGTATCTCAATTCCCCAGTCACCGACACTCCGGATTACCCATGATGGAGTTAGGTTTTAGCTGTGTTTTCATGTGCATTCATCCTATATTGAATCGTGCATTTCGACTCCTCGGCCATCATGCCTCGGTATGCGTGATTGGTGGCACGAGGATCGAGGCATGCATATATCTGTGCAAATACATTGCTATGCCCCTTTCCTGCTCTCCATTGCAGCAAATAAAGAATCAGCAACTTTTCGGAGCTTGGCGCGCTTTCCAAGAATAACTGCTAAACAGAGGCTAATCGGGGCATCCCGATGGATTTCCGCGCAAGACAAACCGGACGTACATCATTCATCAAAAGCAAGGCAGTCCCTGGCTTGCATGCCAGTTTTACAGTTTTCTTAATTAATCTGTTAATTAATTAGGAATTTGTATATTATTTGGACTGTATTATTCGGACTGTAATATTCTTTCATTTGGGGACTGTATTATTTATTCGGACCCTCTGCGCGAGGGCATAACTGTAATAAGTGTACGTGAGTGTGTTGTATGTCTTCCAACCCCACGTCTTTCTCCCTTTTATTTATCCGCTTATGATGGTTAGATTAGGGCATATTTCAATTAGCATGCAGTATGACAACATGTTTGCATTCATTCATCTGTATTGCATGCACCGGGCTCGGCGCACCATACTAACTGCATTGTATTTTCAATTCCAAATTGAATACATGATAGTTGTAACATTTCATATGTCATCTTAGCATAGCCGAGCCTGCTATAGTTTGCATTTTTGCATGTGTTGCATTAGGCATTTCTGTATGCTTAGGATCATGCATGATTTCTAACGTAGTTTCGGTTTTTGGCTTGGAGTACTCGGTAAGTTTTATGCTTTAGCATCCTTGCATGCGTGTGAGTGAATGCCATGATAGCATGCTTACCATGAAGCTATGTGCTTATGTGATATACCTGCCTGAATGCCTGTGGGTGAAGGTTGGGTTACTTGGATTGGAATGAATCATCAACTATTTGTTTTAAGCCCACTAGATAGTGGCAAAACCGTCTTTTCTAAGCCCACCTGCGGGTGGCAAAATCTGCATTTTAAGCCTACCTGCGGGTAGCACCATCAAACCATTTTCAAACAAACAAACATGAAATGTTTTGCTCCAATTCGGGCGACCCAGTCTATACTTATATGCTGCGAGCATCACATAGTAACCTAGGCTAATAACCGGAATAAGAACATACAATGTTTTCAAAAATTGATATCATGGTTAGTAGAGGCCGGTCTATGACAGGGCGAGCGGGGGTGCTCACGAAGTGACCTTCCCCAATCGTACCCAAGTTTAGTAGAGGCCGATCTTTGATCGGGCGAGCGGGGGTGCTCACGAAGTGACCTTCCCTAATCGTACCCAAGTTCCCGAGCCGATGCAACTTTGGTGATGACGGACACGTGGCCTTTTGGCACCGAGTCAGGGTTTCCTAAATTTCCCAAAATAAAATATTTAGGTGGCGACTCTGTATCTGGCAAAGCAGTCCATGTTTGGCACTTCTTTCAAAAATCTGTTTTTCTCAAAACGATTTGCCGGAGTTGGACTCTTTGGTTCAGACTTAGAACCGTGACGATTTAAGAGTCCTGAGCTGTAGTGACCCCCAAATGAACAGAACGGGAGCTCACCCTCCCGGGAGCGTTCGGGGACGTCTATAGTTTCTGGCGACTCTGCTGGGGATTTAGAGAACTTGAAACAAAGGCATCCTGATTACATATTGAAATAGTACCTGAAACAACAGCATTGGCATTCCGTGTATCGCCCAGAACAAGTGCAAAGACTCCCCCCTATCTCACTGTGTCCCCAATAGTAACAGATCTCAAAGTATTTCCCGGCTTTGGAACTGATGCAGTTGAACTGGCTGCGAGTTTCCCACTGTTCTGATTACATTCTCGGGCTATGTGCCCTTGCTTTCCACATTTAAAACAGGCTCCTGATGCACGGTAACAGACCCCACGGTGCCTTTTGCTACATATATTGCACATGGGAGCTGTGTCTCGGGAAGAATTTGAAGTAGTGGAGGAGCCCGTGTTTTGCTTTTTCAGAAATGGGAGCTGTGTCTCGGGAAGAACTTGAAGTATTTGAGGAGCCCGTGTTTTGCTTTTTCAGAAATTTCTTCTTCGAAAAGAAGCCTTGTCTTTTGTTGCTTTTCCATTCTGTTACTGGCTTAGCTTGTCTGGCTATGTTAGCCTCTGATATGATGGCTCTGTCAAGCACCCCAATGTAGGTTTCCAATTTCAGGACATTCACCCTCTCTAGGATGTCATTGCGGAGCCCACCTTCAAAATGTCTTGCCTTCTTATAGTCCGTGTCAATTACATGTGGTGCAAACCTGGCCAATTCAGTGAATTTGACCTCATACTCAGCTACAGTCATGCTGTCTTGCTTAAGTTCCATGAATTCTGCCACTTTCCTGTCCCGGACACACTCCGGGAAGTACTTGCCATAGAATATTTCTAGAAACTTTACCCAGTCAACATCCCTATGATTTTCCCGCATCAACATCCACCATCTTCTTGCCTCGTCTTCTAGCATAAAAGTGGCTAGAAGCACTTTCTGAGTCTCTAAACAGGGGAACACTTCGAATAATTTCTCAATCCCGAGGACCCACGCTTCGGCTTTCAACGGATCTAATCCCCCATGAAACTGTGGTGGTTTCATTTTCTTGAATTCCTTAGTGAGAGCTATAATCCGGTCATCATTCTGATGATCTGGCACAGGTGGTGCCGGAGGTGGAGGTGGCGGGTGTGGTTGCTGCCACTGTTGTTGCCACTCCTGTTGTTGTCTCAAAGCTTCTGCCATTTCTTGGATCAGTCTTTCCATTCTGTCCAGTCTGGCAGTAGAAGATTCCTCTAACTCATCACCTCTGGTTCTCACCATCTGATTAAACTTGCATTATATTTTACACAAAAGATTCACAAGTGTACATACACTAAGAAGCACATATTCTCAGATAATTTGTAATGCATGTAATTCACAACTTACACGTATAATTGTTCAAATCAAAACATTTAAGCATATAATCAATGCTTCTAAATTCGTGTTTATGAATGCATCCTAGATCTTATCTAGACGCTTATTGCTCTTTTGGACAAGTGTGTGAGTTATTAACTCATGCTCTGATACCACTCTGTCACGACCCGAACCCGCCCCCACGGGTTAAGGACGTAACCGGCTAGTAATCCTGAGATTACCTACGGCCTCAAACCAAAATAGATATAAGTCAACAGAGTAGAGGGGCCAAACGGAAGCAATAATCAAAAATTTTGTCCATAGAGCCGTGCTTATATGCACTTCAAAACAAACCAAACTCATATACGTTAATAACCCACGTCAAAACTACAGTACCATAAAATTCCTTACAGACAGGATCATCTAATTAGGTCAACCCATGACAGACTATTTATAGATATACATAAAGTCCTTGCCGACAAGACAAAATATAATTACATAGCAAAAAGGCAAGGATAGGTCTCAAGAGTGAGACGCAAGGCTGACTTCCTCAAAACTTGTATTTTTCCTAGCAGACTTCACTGGGGCTGGGTTTGGACTTCCCTTGGATCACCTACAAACACATGAATGAGCGTGAGCGATAGCCCAGTGAATAATATCAAATACAGAAGTCATCTAAACAATATGTAGAACAACATACTCCAAACGGCCTTGGGCCCAATTCATATTCCTACTTAACATATGTACATTTATACAAAGTTTAGATCAAGTGACTGTAGTTCTAAACATATTGGCCTTTGGCCCATTCTGATTTCCATCTACGTCAAAACGGCCTTCGGCCCATTCATTTATGTCAAAATGGCCTTTGGCCCATTCAGTCTTGTCAAAACGGCCTTCGGCCCATTCATTTATATCAAAACGGCCTTTGGCCCATTCATCTATGTCAAAACGGCCTTCGGCCCACTCATTCATGTCAAAACGGCCTTCGGCCCGTTCATTCATGTCAAAACGGCCTTCGGCCCGTTCATTCTTGTCAAAACGCCCTCGGCCCGTTCATTTATATCAAAACGGCCTTTGGCCCATTATCTCTATCAAAACGACCTCTGGTCCATTCATTTATTCATATCAGGCTTTTGTCAACGATCCTAATTAGCAAATTCATAAGGCTTATAAGGGAATAAGAAGTAGACATTCACAAGCTTTTAAATATTGATATTACTCACAGTGATCGGCTTGTGGATTTGCCCTGGAGCTTGACCCTACACATTT
This sequence comes from Camellia sinensis, assembly GCF_004153795.1. Lineage (NCBI taxonomy): Eukaryota > Viridiplantae > Streptophyta > Magnoliopsida > Ericales > Theaceae > Camellia > Camellia sinensis. Next base: position 434,406 of record NW_021028771.1, on the reverse strand, counting down.
CATGAACACAAAAAGGGTCGCTAACAGTTCAACCCGTTCTTTGCCTCACACGTTCTTCATTACGCTTTATTCATATCTCATTAATTCATTTACAATACTTAACATATGCCTAAGAGTGCTTACAAGTGAAAGAGAACGGAAAACAGAACTCAGAATGCAAAAACAGAATCTCAGAAAATAGGGTCCCCGCTCGAGCGTGGACTTCCCCGCTCGAGCGGGCCCTTAGGTCTGCAAAAGTACTGGTTGCCTTCAATTCCAGCTCGAGTGTGAACTCGGCTGCTCGAGCATACTGCCTGCCTACATAGCTCCCCGCTCGAAATTCCCCCCCCCCCCGCTCGAGCGGGAACCATGTTTGCAAAAATACTGGGAGCTCGATTTCTCCGCTCGAGCGGCACTTCCCCCGCTCGAGCGGAAGTCAAAATTCAGGAAATTCCAGATTGTGTTCTTGAGCTTCAATTCAATTTCCCAGCTACCATTCTTGCATGCAAAGGCTCAAATCTCAAATATAATCATACTAACATGGTTCCTTTGCAAGATTATAGCATTATGAAGTTCAATTTCTTGATTTACTTACATGCATGTCCCAAAACATGTCAAACTCATCACCCATATAACAAATTCAGGCATTCAAGCTCATATCTTGAATTATTCGAACATGCAAGGCCATCTTGACTTCATTTCCAATTCAAAGATGCTAATGGTGCCAAAAGTCAACAAAACCAAGCTTGCATGCATGATCAAACTTCAATTTTTGCTTAATTGACATGGTACATGCCAGATTATGCAACTTATGGCAATTCAACAGAATTTTTATGCATGCATGGTCATATCTCATCAAGACCAATTTAAATCATACTCTTAATCATAAAAAAAATACTTGAGCTCACAAGATTACACGTTCAATTCATGAATTCAAGAGTCAATGGCTTACCTAGAAGCTTAATTCTCACAATTTAAGGTAAATTCTCGAGCTAGCCTCCAAGATCACCAAGCTTTAGGACCAAAATCTCAATTTCCTTCACCCTCTCTCTCTTAGCCGATCCTCTCTCAAGTCTAAGAGTTTTTCATCAACCAAATGAAGCTTAAAGGAGAGAAATGAGGGTGTAGTTGACCCTTAATAAGCACCCACTCAACATTATTTTATTATAAAACAATTGGGCACTTAATTTATCAATTTAATCAGTCTAAATTGACCAGGGTAAATTTTCAATTAATTTTCACCATAGGCTCTAAAAATTATGCCAATCACAGTGGCGTAATCAACTTCGGGTTTTGTGGCCGATAAGGCCCTCAATTTAATTCCCGAAGCGGACTATTCAAACAGATGTTCCTATGGTGAACAGATACGAATTCAAAATCACATATTATCACATAATGGTGTAGACACCCCATTTTTGACCGTCCTCAACACTTGGACATCACCGTCTGAACACCCGGTGATCATCCATGTTTGTGTTCGTTTGGAGTTCCCGGAGGTCTCGGCTACGCGCCTTGCCTCAGGATCTCCGAACTCGACTGTTTAGTCTCTGGTTTTGCACCAAACACTTGTGTTTTGCCTTGGAGGGGCAGGGAATGCCTTGTGAGGCATCCCCACACATCACCGGCCATGGCCAGAGGCCACCGACTGGTGTTTTGCTGCCATCGGCAATCTCTATTGCCGGTCGGCATTCTTTGTTGCCGGTCGGCACTCCATTTTGCCAAAATGGCATTTTTGGGCAGCCGACTACTGTTCATCTGCTTTTGTAGATATTTTAATACCACTGTCTTACATTTGGCTCCCCTCCATACACGTGTATGGAGGGATCTCCCTCTTTAGAAGCTTGTCTTGTAAGCTTTACAAGACAAAAAGCTCTATAAGAGGAGCCCTTCTCTCCCTTGCTTAGGGTTAGACACTTTAGAGATTTTAGACAGCCATATTAGGGTTTTGAGTTCTAGGGTTAGGATTGATACACATCCTATCTCTATACCTCTCCCTCTTTTACCTTTGTGTGTGTTTAAGTGTGTTTGTGTCTTACTATTGCACACAAACACATAGTGTTTCACCTTTTCTTGGTTCCTTGAAGAACCAGAGGTTGTTCTTGGTGTTCTTGGGTGGTTTTGAGCTTGAAGAACCAGCTGGTTCACCATTTGTGAAGAAAGTCAACAAGGGTAAGAAACTAGTCCATTTATTCCCCATTTTTGCATTGTTTACTTATCTTAGAACTGTTTTTGTGCTTAGTGTATAATACAAAAAAAGTTCTATTTTTAGGCCCTCTAAATAGTTTATTTAGGGGGTTTTGTTTTTTGAGGTTGTTTGACCCCTCCTAAGCCTTGTAAGGCTTCATTTTGTGCTATTTTGTGTAAGCTTCGGGACTTTGGTGTTTGGGCCTCCTCACCACTAAAATCTTGAGGGATTTCAGTGGTAAGGATGGTGCCTTGAGGTCCCAAGAAGGAGAGGGCCACCCCCTCTCCTTATTGTCCTTGAAATGGACCATTTTTGGCCTCTTGAGGGAGCACCTAGCTAAGCTTCATGTTGACCATGCCTTGGCTATTTTTTGTGCCTATTATATCATGATATGCCTCTGTTTATTGTTGGTTTTGGTACACCATGCATGCTTAGCATACCTACCTTGTAATGCCATGTTTAGCCCTTAACATGCCTTGGGTTGTAAACCTTTGTTCAAGCTTGTTTTAGGTCTAGTTTTGTGAAGCTTCTATGCTTATTTTACCATGCTAGAGGTCTGTCCATAGTTGTTTGGGTCGGCCATGGCCTGCATGGTATAACCCCTTTGCATTTTTGGCTTGTTGGCCTTAAGTGTGTGAATGTATAGCATGCATCCTTGCCTTAATTTAGTGGGTTGGGACCATTTGTCATGTAATTTCAGTCCCTTTGACATGCTTGTATGCTTGCCTTGGACACCTCTTTAATGCTTTGAAAGCTTGTGTAGCATGTTCCATGTTTTGGCCATTGTACATGCCTTTGAAGTTGAGCCACTTAGATGCCATCTAGGGGGTCCCCTTTGCATGGTCTAGGTCTGCCTTGAACCTATTTTAAGTCCTCTTAGCCTTGTGAGGCTTGGTCGACTTGGTCATGGTTCAAGCCCCTTTGACTTGCTTCAAGTACTTGGGCCATTTATTGCATGCTTAGTCTATTTTGTTTGCTTGGTTTGGCACTATCTTAACATGATTTTTAATGCTTATCTTGCATGCCATTAGCCCACATTATGCCTCTTTCAAATGTGCTTGAGAGTTCCCCTTTTGTGCCTAAGTGTTGGCCCTTTAACATGTGCATGTGCGTATGTGCATTTAGCCCTCGTTTTGAGCACTTTGGCCACTGTTTTTGGGCTTAGTGAGGGCTTCCTAAATCATGCTTAGGTCCACCCTTTGCTTGCTCGCATGTTTGCCTCACACATTTGCTTGCATAATGGCATGAATGCATTGCATTGCTATGTTGCATCCTTAGTTCACATGCTTAGGATTGCATTCCATTTGCATGCATACTTGGCCTCTTGAAATGCTTGTGATAGAAGTTGAGTCCCATTGGTTTGTTTATGTGCATTGCATTCCACATCAAAATGTGCACACTTGGTCCCTTGGGCCATCACGCATGGAAATGCGCGATTGATGGTCCGAGAACCAAGGACCATGTTCCTTTGAATCATTAACATGATAAGGGACATGATTGGTGCATATATGGCTTGAATTGCATTGCCATGCTCTGCCTTGCCCTCTGTTGCTGTCAAATTGCAGATTCTGCAGGAACTTTCTGCCGACCGGCAGTGTCTAGTGCCGACCGGTAATCCTTCCTATGCCGATAGCTTCAACAATGGCCGGTGATCATACAACACTGCCGGTGGCCATTCTACTCAGCCGGTGGTGTCTCTCAATGTCCAGAGAAGCAACTCTAAGACTGTGACAGTCTTCAGAGGAGCAGAGCAAGGAAAACAGAGACAGCCTATGCATGGCGGTGCGCTTCCGAGCAAGACCCGAACGCACATTGCATCGAGCTCTCTTCCCAAGGCGGTTTACTGTTTTTCCTAGCTTAGTTAGTTTGTTAACTAATTAGGCAATTTGTAATAATTAATTAGCTAGGATAGTTAATTCATTATTCGATTTGTATTATTCTTTTGGCCCCTCCGAGTGAGGGTGAATCTGTAATAAGTGTGGGTGCGTGTGTGTGCATGTCTTCCAACCCCAACTTCTTTCTTCCCTTTTACTTACCTGCTTTTATGGTTAGTAATAGGACATGTTTAATTTAGCATACCTTATGCTACGCATGCGTGCATCCATACATTTGTCTCGCATTCACTGGGCTCGATACATCATGCTAACTGCATTTGTATTTCAATTCCAAATTGAATACGTGCATCAATTGGTTGCATTTCACATGCCATGTTTAGGTTAGCCGAGCCTACTCTAATTGCATCTTGCATGTGTTGCATTAGTCAACTTAACATGAACTTGGATCATGCATGTTTGCTAACAAGTTCTGTGTTTTGGCGCGGAGTACTATGTAAGTATTTTAAATGCTTTAGCATATCGCATGCGTGTGAATGCTATCATGACAGCATGCTTACCATGTGGCTAGATGCTTATGTGATAAACTGTTTGAATGCCTGTGGGTGAAGGTTGGATTGTCTGAGTTGGAAAAACTTGTTGAAATCCGTATTTTAGCCTACTTGCGAGTAGCAAATTCCAAAGTTTTTTTTTTAAGACAAACGGATATGCAATGCTTATTTCCAAATTAGGCAATCTAGTCTATACTTGTTTGCTGTGCGCATAACATAGTAATTCTAGGCTAATAACCGGAATAAGAACACATAATGTTTCCAAAAACGGATATCACGGTTAGTAGAGGCTGATCTTCGGATCGGGCGAGAGGGGGTGCTCATAGCTGACCTTTCCCAATCGTACCCTAGCTCCCTAGCCGAGACAACTCCGGTGATGACGGACATGTGGCCTTCGGCACCGAGTCAGGGTTTCCTAAATTCCCCCATAAAAAATATTTAGGTGGCGACTCTGTATCTGGCAAAGCAGTCCATGTTTGGCACTTCTTTTCAAAAAATCTGTTTCTCAAAACGATTTGCCGGATTTGGACTCTTTGGTTCAAGATTAAGAACCATGACACAAAATCGAGTCCGAACTGTAGTAGTGAGGCCCACGGGCGCGTCTACAGTTTCTGGCGACTCTGCTGGGGATTTAGAGAGCTTGACTCGAACTCATGATATCCTGTTTTGATCTCATTTATGTGTCTCTTTGCATTGCATGTGCATTGATGCACCTAGGAACACAGTGTTTGCCATCTGCCATTCCTGAACAGTTTGCCGAAGGCTTGTCTTGTCAAGGCATGACCATAAAGCTGACCGGTTATGGGCTCTAACAGTATGGGAACACAAACCCCGGTTTTACCGGGGCACCCTTTGCGACCATTCGACCTAGTGCATATTCGGATCCATAGTGACCATTCCAAGCTAGGACAGGTTGCTTACCCGATATTAGGTTGTTTGAAACTGCTGCGTGCATAGTGGAACCCTAGCTCCTGACAAAATAGGACAGGGAAACCCTACCCCCAACATAAGGGTGTTTTGGCTCTCTTTACCTGCTATGTGCTTTTAGAATGTATCTCTACAGGAACGTACATATCAGTTTGCAAGTTTGAGTGTCGAACCTGAGAGCATCAGTGTCAGTTATGAGAATCAGTTATCTGCGGGTATCAGGTTCAGTTTTTGGGACAGTGATTTCTGGGGAACAGTGATCAGTAGTAGAGTGCAGTTGTTCGGCTACGCCCGTGTTTGATCTGTTTGGGCTGAAATTCTATTTGTTGTCTCTTTCAGTTCGGACATCTAGTACAGAATAGCTAGTGCTCCCCCTTGCTGAGGCAGGACTTATGATGACTCAGAATTCAGAAGAGATCGTGGTTATGACAGCTGCGTTATAGCAAGGGATCACTCTGCAAAGTGAGGCCAACATTGATGTGTCACATCCACCCAGGTCGCCTGTTGCGCACCCGGTCTGGGCCCCCCAGCTATACCAGGCTCGCGAGCCTACTACATTTGAACTAATGGGGATGATAGGTGATCTCCAGAGGTCTGTGGCGGATCTCGCCTACGGAATTAATTAGGTAATTTGTAATAATTAATTAGCTCGTAGGTTAATTATCTGTAATATTTATTTGGTCCCTCCGAGCAAGGGCGAATCTGTAATAAGTGTGGGTGCGTGTGTGTGCATGTCTTCCAATCCCCACT
>NW_021028771.1:403628-428132 GCF_004153795.1 Camellia sinensis | reverse complement strand
CGGACACACTCCGGAAGTACTTGCCATAGAATATTTCTAGAAACTTTACCCAGTCAACATCCCTATGATTTTCCCGCATCAACATCCACCATCTTCTTTGCCTCGTCTTCTAGCATAAAAGTGGCTAGAAAGCACTTTCTGAGTCTCTAACAGGGGAACACTTCGAATAATTTCTCAATCCCGAGGACCCAGCTTCGGCTTTCAACGGATCTAATCCCCCATGAAACTGTGGTGGTTTCATTTTCTTGAATTCCTTAGTGAGAGCTATAATCCGGTCATCATTCTGATGATCTGGCACAGGTGGTGCCGGAGGTGGAGTGGCGGTGTGGTTGCTGCCACTGTTGTTGCCACTCCTGTTGTTGTCTCAAAGCTTCTGCCATTTTCTGGATCAGTCTTTCCATTCTGTCCAGTCTGCGCAGTAGAAGATTCCTCTAACTCATCACCTCTGGTTCTCACCATCTGATTAAACTTGCATTATATTTTACACAAAAGATTCACAAGTGTACATACACTAAAGAGCACATATTCTCAGATAATTTGTAATGCATGTAATTCACAACTTACACGTATAATTGTTCAAATCAAAACATTTAAGCATATAATCAATGCTTCTAAATTCGTGTTTATGAATGCATCCTAGATCTTATCTAGACGCTTATTGCTCTTTGACAAGTGTGTGAGTTATTAACTCATGCTCTGATACCACTCTGTCACGACCGAACACGCCCCCACGGGTTAAGACGTAACCGGCTAGTAAATCCTGAGATTACCTACGGCCTCAAACCAAAATAGATATAAGTCAACAGAGTAGAGGGCCAAACGGAAGCAATAATCAAAATTTTGTCCATAGAGCCGTGCTTATATGCACTTCAAAACAAACCAAATCTCATATACGTTAATAACCACGTCAAAACTACGTACCATAAAAATCCTTACAGACAGGGATCATCTTAATTAGGTCAACCCATGACAGACTATTTATAGATATACATAAAGTCCTTGCCGACAAGACAAAATATAATTACATAGCAAAAAGGCAAGGATAGGTCTCCAAGAGTGAGACGCAAGGCTGACTTCCTCAAAACTTGTATTTTTCCTAGCAGACTTCACTGGGGCTGGGTTTGGACTCCCTTGGATCACTACAACACATGAATGAGCGTGAGATAGACCCAGTGAATAATATCAAATACAGAAGTCATCTAAACATATGTAGAACAAACATACTCCAAACGGCCTTGGCCCAATTACATATTCCTACTTACATATGTACATTTATACAAAGTTTAGATCAAGTGACTGTAGTTCTAAACATATTGGCCTTTGGCCCATTCCTGATTTCCATCTACGTCAAAACGGCCTTCGGCCCATTCATTTATGTCAAAATGGCCTTTGGCCATTCAGTCTTGTCAAAACGGCCTTCGGCCCATTCATTTAATCAAAACGGCCTTTGGCCCATTCATCTATGTCAAACGGCTTCGGCCCACTCATTCATGTCAAAACGGCTTCGGCCCGTTCATTCATGTCAAAACGGCCTTCGCCCGTTCATTCTTGTCAAAACGCCCTCGGCCCGTTCATTTATATCAAAACGCCTGCCATTATCTCTATCAAACGATCTGGTCCATTCATTATTCATATCAGGCTTTTGTCAACGATCCTAATTAGCAATTCATAAGGCTTATAAGGGAATAAGAAGTAGACATTCACAAGCTTTTAAATATTGATATTACTCACAGTGATCGGCTTGTGGATTGCCCTGGGCTTGACCCTACACATTTCATGAACACAAAAGGGTCGCTAACAGTTCAACCCGTTCTTTGCCTCACACGTTCTTCATTACGCTTTATTCATATCTCATAATTCATTTACAATACTTAACATATGCCTAAGAGTGCTTACAAGTGAAAGAGACGGAAAAAGAACTCAGAATGCAAAAACAGAATCTCAGAAAATAGGGTCCCCGCTCGAGCGTGGACTTCCCCGCTCGAGCGGGCCTTAGTCTGCAAAAAGTACTGGTTGCCTTCAATTCCAGCTCGAGCGTGAACTCGCCACTCGAGCGTACTGCTGTTTACATAGCTCCCCGCTCGAGCGTCAATTCCCCCCCCCCCGCTCGAGCCGGGAACCATGTTTGCAAAAATTCTGGGAGCTCGATTTCTCCGCTCGAGCGGCACTTCCCCCGCTCGAGCGGAAGTCAAAATTCAGGAAATTCCAGATTGTGTTCTTGAGCTTCAATTCAATTTCCCAGCTACCATTCTTGCATGAAAGGCTCAAATCTCAATATAATCATACTAACATGGTTCCTTTGCAAGATTATAGCATTATGAATCAATTTCTTGATTTACTTTACATGCATGTCCCAAAACATGTCAAACTCATCACCCATATAACAAATTCAGGCATTCAAGCTCAATATCTTGAATTATCGAACATGCAAGGCCATCTGACTTCATTTCCAATTCAAAGATGCTAAGGTGCCAAAAGTCAACAAAAACCAAGCTGCATGCATGATCAAACTTCAATTTTTTGCTTAATTGACATGGTACATGCCAGATTATGCAACTTATGGCAATTCAACAGAATTTTTATGCATGCATGGTCATATCTCATCAAGACCAATTTAAATCATACTCTTAATCATAAAAAAAATACTTGAGCTCACAAGATTACACGTTCAATTCATGAATTCAAGAGTCAATGGCTTACCTAGAAGCTTAATTCTCCAATTTAAGGTAATTCTCGAGCTAGCCTCCAAGATCACCAAGCTTTAGGACCAAAATCTCAATTTCCTTCACCCTCTCTCTCTTAGCCGATCCTCTCTCAAGTCTAAGAGTTTTTTCATCAACCAAATGAAGCTTAAAGGAGAGAATGAGGGTGTAGTTGACCCTTAATAAGCACCCACTACACATTATTTTATTATAAACAAATTGGGCACTTAATTTATCAATTTAATCAGTCTAAATTGACCAGGGTAAATTTCAATTAATTTTCACCATAGGCTCTAAAATTATGCCAATCACCAGTGGCGTAATCAACTTCGGGTTTTGTGGCCGATTAAGGCCCTCAATTTAATTCCGAAGCGGACTATTCCAAAACGATGTTCCTATGGTGAACAGATAACGAATTCAAAATCACATATTATCACATAATGGTGTAGACACCCCATTTTTGACCGTCCTCAACACTTGGACATCACCGTCTGAACACCCGGTGATCATCCATGTTTGTGTTCGTTTGGAGTCCCGGAGTCTCGGCTACGCGCCTTGCCTCAGGATCTCCGAACTCGACTGTTTAGTCTCTGGTTTTGCACCAAACACTTGTGTTTTGCCTTGGGGGGCAGGAATGCCTTGTGAGGCATCCCCACACATCACCGGCCATGGCCAGGGCAGCCGACTGGTGTTTTTGCTGCCATCGGCAATCTCTATTGCCGGTCGGGCATTCTTTTGTTGCCGGTCGCACTCCATTTGCCAAAATGGCATTTTGGGCAGCCGACTACTGTTCATCTGCTTTTGTAGATATTTTAATAACCACTGTCTTACATTTGGCTCCCCTCCATACACGATGTTGGAGGATCTCCCTCTTTAGAAGCTGTGTCTTGTAAGCTTTACAAGACAAAAAGCTCTAAAGAGGAGCCCTTCTCTCCTTGCTTAGGGTTAGACACTTTAGAGATTTTAGACAGCCATATTAGGGTTTTGAGTTCTAGGGTTAGGATTGATACACATCCTACTCTCTATACCTCTCCCTCTTTTACCTTTTGTGTGTGTTTAAGTGTGTTTTGTCTTACTAATTGCACACAAACACATAGTGTTTCACCTTTTCTTGGTTCCTTGAAGAAACCAGAGGTTGTTCTTGGTGTTCTTGGCGTGGTTTTGAGCTTGAAGAACCAGCTGTTCACCATTTGTGAAGAAAGTCACAAGGGTAAGAAACTAGTCCATTTATTCCCCATTTTTGCATTGTTTACTTATCTATGAACTGTTTTGTGCTTAGTGATATATACAAAAAAGTTCTATTTTTAGGCCCTCTAAATAGTTTATTTAGGGGTTTTGTTTTTTGAGGTTGTTTGACCCTCCTAAGCCTTGTAAGGCTTCATTTTGTGCATTTTGTGTAAGCTTCGGGACTTTGGTGTTTGGGCCTCCTCACCACTAAAATCTTGAGGATTTCAGTGGTAAGGATGGTGCCTTTGAGGTCCCAAGAAGGAGAGGGCCACCCCTCTTCCTTATTGTCCTTGAAATGGACCATTTTTGGCCTCTTGAGGGAGCACCTAGCTAAGCTTCATGTTGACCATGCCTTGGCTATTTTTGGCCTATTATATCATGATTGCCTCTGTTTATTGTTGGTTTTGGTACACCATGCATGCTTAGCATACCTACCTTGTATCCATGTTTAGCCCTTACATGCCTTGGTTGTAAACTTTGTTCAAGCTTGTTTTAGGTCTAGTTTTGTGAAGCTTCTATGCTTATTTTTACCATGCTAGAGGTCTGTCCATAGTTGTTTGGGTCGGCCATGGCCTGCATGGTATAACCCCTTTGCATTTTGGCTTGTTGGCCTTAAGTGTGTGAATGTATAGCATGCATCCTTGCCTTAATTTAGTGGGTTGGGACCATTTGTCATGTAATTTCAGTCCCTTTGACATGCTTGTATGCTTGCCTTGGACACCTCTTTAATGCTTTGAAAGCTTGTGTAGCATGTTCCATGTTTGGCCATTGTACATGCCTTTGAAGTTGAGCCACTTAGATGCCATCTAGGGGTCCCCTTTGCATGGTCTAGGTCTGCCTTGAACCTATTTTAAGTCCTCTTAGCCTTGTGAGGCTTGGTCGAACTTGGTCATGGTTCAAGCCCCTTTGACTTGCTTCAAGTACTTGGCCATTTATTGCATGCTTAGTCTATTTTGTTTGCTTGGTTGGCACTATCTTAACATGATTTTTAATGCTTATCTTGCATGCCATTAGCCCACATTATGCCTCTTTCAAATGTGCTTGAGAGTTCCCCTTTTGTGCCTAAGTGTTGGCCCTTTAAACATGTGCATGTGCGATGTGCATTAGCCCTCGTTTTGAGCACTTTGGCCACTGTTTTTTGGGCTTAGTGAGGCTTCCTAAATCATGCTTAGGTCCACCCTTTGCTTGCTCGCATGTTTGCCTCACACATTGCTTGCATTAATGCATGAATGCATTGCTTATGCTATGTTGCATCCTTAGTTCACATGCTTAGGATTGCATTCCATTTGCATGCATACTTGGCCTCTTGAAATGCTTGTGATAGAAGTTGAGTCCCATTGGTTGTTATGTGCATTGCATTCACATCAAAATGTGCACACTTGGTCCCTTGGGCCCATCACGCATGGAAATGCGCGATTGATGGTCCGAGAACCAAGGACCATGTTCCTTTGAATCATTAACATGATAAGGGACATGATTGGTGCATATATGGCTTGAATTGCATTGCCATGCTCTGCCTTGCCCTCTGTTGCTGTCAATTGCAGATTCTGCGGAACTTTCTGCGACCGCAGTGTCTAGTGCCGACCGGTAATCCTTCCTATGCCGATAGCTTCAACAATGGCCGGTGATCATACAACACTGCCGGTGGCCATTCTACTCAGCCGGTGGTGTCTCTCAATGTCCAGAGAAGCAACTCTAAGACTGTGACAGCTTCAGAGGAGCAGAGCAAGGAAAACAGAGACAGCTATGCATGGCGGTGCGCTTCCGAGCAAGACCCGAACGCACATTGCATCGAGCTCTCTTCCCAAGCGGTTTACTGTTTTTCCTAGCTTAGTTAGTTTGTTAACTAATTAGGCAATTTGTAATAATTAATTAGCTAGGATAGTTTAATCATTATTCGATTTGTATTATTCTTTTGGCCCCTCCGAGTGAGGGTGAATCTGTAATAAGTGTGGGGCGTGTGTGTGGCATGTTCTTCAACCCAACTTCTTTCTTCCCTTTTACTTACCTGCTTTTATGGTTAGTAATAGGACATGTTTAATTTAGCATAACCTTATGCCACGCCATGCGTGCATCCATACAATTTGTCTCGCATTCACTGGGCTCGAATACATCATGCTAACTGCATTTGTATTTCAATTCCAAATTGAATACGTGCATCAATTGGTTGCATTTCACATGCCATGTTTAGGTTAGCCGAGCCTACTCTAATTGCATCTTGCATGTGTTGCATTAGTCAACTTAACATGAACTTGGATCATGCATGTTTGCTAACAAGTTCTGTGTTTTGGCGCGGAGTACTATGTAAGTATTTAAATGCTTTAGCATATCGCATGCGTGTGAATGCCTATCATGACGCATGCTTACCATGTGGCTAGATGCTTATGTGATAAACTGTTTGAATGCCTGTGGGTGAAGGTTGGATTGTCTGAGTTGGAAAAACTTTGTGAAATCCGTATTTAGCCTACTTGCGAGTAGCAAATTCCAAAAGTTTTTTTTTAAGACAAACGGATATGCAATGCTTATTTCCAAATTAAGGCAATCTAGTCTATACTTGTTTGCTGTGCGCATAACATAGTAATTCTAGGCTAATAACCGGAATAAGAACACATAATGTTTCAAAAACGGATATCACGGTTAGTAGAGGCTGATCTTCGGATCGGGCGAGAGGGGGTGCTCATAGCTGACCTTTCCCAATCGTACCCTAGCTCCCTACCGAGACAACTCCGGTGATGACGGACATGTGGCCTTCGGCACCGATGTCAGGGTTTCTAAATTCCCCATAAAAAATATTTAGGTGGCGACTCTGTATCTGGCAAAGCAGTCCATGTTTGGCACTTCTTTCAAAAAATCTGTTTCTCAAAACGATTTGCCGGATTTGGACTCTTGGTTCAGATTTAAGAACATGACACAAAATCGAGTCCGAACTGTAGTAGTGAGCCCACGGCGCGGTCTACAGTTTCTGGCGACTCTGCTGGGATTTAGAGAGCTTGACTCGAACTCATGATATCCTGTTTTTGATCTCATTTATGTGTCTCTTTGCATTGCATGTGCATTGATGCACCTAGAACACAGTGTTTGCCATCTCCATCCTGAACAGTTTGCCGAAGGCTTGTCTTGTCAAGGCATGACCAAAAGCTGACCGGTTATGGGCTCTAACAGTATGGGAACACAACCCCGGTTTACCGGGCACCCTTTTCGGACCATTCGACCTAGTGCATATTCGGATCCATAGTGACCATTCCAAGCTAGGACAGGTTGCTTACCCGATATTAGGTTGTTTGAAACGCTGCGTGCATAGTGGAACCCTAGCTCCTGACAAAATAGGGCAGGAAACCCTACCCCCAACATAAGGGTGTTTTGGCTCTCTTTACTGCTATGTGCTTTTAGAATGTATCTCTACGGAACGTACATATCAGTTTGCAAGTTGAGTGTCGAACCTGAGAGCATCAGTGTCAGTTATGAGAATCAGTTATCTGCGGGGATCAGGTTCAGTTTTTGGGACAGTGATTTCTGGGGAAACAGTGATCAGTAGTAGAGTGAGTTGTTTCGGCTACGCCGTGTTTGATCTGTTTGGGCTGAAATTCTATTTGTTGTCTCTTTCAGTTCGGCATCTAGTACAGAATAGCTAGTGCTCCCCCTTGCTGAGGCAGGACTTATGATGACTCAGAATTCAAGAAAGAGATCGTGGTTATGACAGCTGCGTTATAGCAAGGGATCACTCTGCAAAGTGAGGCCAACATTGATGTTCACATCCACCCAGGTCGCCTGTTGCGCACCCGGTCTGGGCCCCCCAGCTATACCAGGCTCGCGAGCCTACTACATTTGAACTAATGGGGATGATAGGTGATCTCCAGAGGTCTGTGGCGGATCTCGCCACGGAATGTCAGCTTCACCTCCAGCTGCACCATATGCCGGGAGTTTTGTACCCAGGAGCCCCTGCTGTTGGGGCGAATTGTGATTGAACTTAGCCAACCGGAGATGGCCTCCAGCTATGGTAATGACATATCAGCATCAACCCAAACCCTCGATCAGGCTGAGGCTAGAGGAAAAGACAAAATTGAAGGCAGATCCGATCCCATTGAACAACTGCTGCGGGCAGTCGAGGCTTTGAAAGCCGGGGGGAGAACAAGCAACAGATATCCGCAGTCGTGGCAAAAACTGTGGAGGATGCTTTCCCACTCCACCTGAGGGTAGTTCAAGTCAGTCAAAAAATCGGGATAGGCCCCGTCATGCCAGAACAGTTCCTCCTATTCCCGCCCCTGCACCCGGGAAGATCAGAAGCCAAGGTGGCGCCTGCCGACCCTTTCGCTTGTGCGTCTAGTAAGAACGCTCAGACTTCAAAATACCTGCCCCGAGGGCGCAGGGTCTTTCATGCTCTCTAATGCCTCTATCTAAGGCACTTCAGATCCTTGTCGAGAGGGGACACCTAAACCCTTGGAGCCTCGGCCTCTCCCGAAGAAATCTCCCTACTACGCATGATGCTGCTCAGTACTGCGCGTACCACCAGCAGACAGGCCATGCTACCGACAATTGTTTCCGCCTCCGTCATGAGGTGCAAGATTTGATCGACTTTGAGGTTATCCTCCGCCCACCTCAGCCAAGTCCGTTACCACCCAGTTATTGGATTTTGAGGATGCAGATACTGCAAGTATGCGATCAGAAAGTGAACCACCTGCGGCGTATCTGGTATATTTTGAATGTAGCGTTTGGCACGCATTTTGAGCATCTGTGAACGCTGGCTTTGTAAATTCTGGTTCAGGTATGGTTTGGCTTGGATGTCGAGTCAGTCTTTTGTTTTGAGTCTGTCTCTTTGTTTTGAGTCAGTCTTTTTGTTTAAGGGTCTGTCTTGTTGTAGCGAGTCAGTCCCCTTTGTATAGAATACCAGGTGATTCCGAGGTTTTTGCCTCGAACACCGTTCTGTCTTGTAATTACCCGTTTTTGTTTTTGAGTCTGTTTCTGCCGAGGGGCCAGTTATACCAACAAATCTGAATGAAACAGTTGTTGCTATCTCACTTTCATGCTTGCTTTCAGTGTAAGTTAGTTGTGCTAGAGGATTTGAATGGGCTGACAGTACATCTCACCTGCTCTCCTGCGTGCCAAACTCATTGTCCCAAACTCATTGCATTAGCCTAAGTTTTTCAAAAACCCCTTTTGAACACTGTGGCGATAAGAACGAAGAGGAAGGAATTCCTTGGGTTTTGCAAAATTTTGATCATTTTGAGAGAAAGAGAAGCATGCTAAGCCTTTTAACGAATGAAATCATGCTTGTCGGCATGAGTACTGAGAAGGACCCTGGCCTGATCCAGATTGGTTCCACACTATCTTCGGCGCGAGCGATTTGTCGCTTTCTTAAAAACTTTCAAAAACAAATGTTTTACGCGGCCCTGTGAAGACCTGTGTGGAATCGCTCTTAAGATTGTGCAGCGTAGGATCGCTCTCAGCCTCAAGATTCAACCCATCTGTTTCGAACCTTGAACCCATTCAGAAAGTTCAACGGTCAAACGCCATGTAAGGTCTGTATGGCCAGATCAGAAGCAGCCCTCGAACAAGAGGCACCAAAGTCGAATCAAAACGAGTAGATCTCACCAGAAGAAGCTCGTGGAGCAGCCATGATGGATTCTCCTATAAATCATTGCAACAGTCGTCCTCCTAGATACAGAGAGGCTTCAACTTCAAAAACCATTCGGCATGGACTTGTTACACTTTTACCCTTTGAGAGGCTCGCTGGGCCGAAAACCCGGAAGGGCGACCCCAGGCAAAAGTTAGAGCAAGAGAAAAATACAAAAAAAAAAGAAGTAAAAAAATACAAAAAAGAAGAAAAGAAAAGAAAAGAAAAAAAATGCGAAAAGAAAAGAAAAAGAAATGAACAAAAAAGGAAAATGAAAAGAAGCTCGCGAGGTCGAAAACCCGCATCGGGCACCTTGGCAAAAGTTAGAGCCTGAAAAGTGAAGGTTAAAATACCCGAGTGGACCTTAACCGGAACTACGTAAGGCTTGATTCCCATGTTTGGGATACGTAGGCAACTTCATCATGAAGTCCAGCCCCCAACGCTTTCATAAGCGTCTCAGTCCATGCAATGGTTTCGATTTCATCTCAAAGTCCAGCCGCCAACACCCTCCAAAGGCGACTGTGTCCATATATTTGTTGTGACCGTCTTCGTCATCGCTGTGTCCAAGAGCTCGACCACCGCCAATGAAGACTGTTGTCCATATGTTTGTTGTGACCGTCTTCGTCATCTCTGTGTCCAAGAGTTCGACCACCGCCAATGAAGACTATTTGCGGACTGCTGCGGCACCATCCAAACAAGGGGCAACTTTCCGTTGCCACGAGTCGCCGTGAGCTGCCATTCAAACCAGGGGCAACTTTCCGTTGCCATCCACCCCCTTTAAGCCAGGGGCAATTTTCCATTGCCTCCGATCCAAGGTTGCGCATCTCAAAGAGTAAGTTCCATGCTCGTTGAGCATTGACTGTTTGTAAAATAGTTTTTGAAAATCTTTACTAAGGTTGACTATTTTCTCGAAAACTATTCCATTTTCTAAAACTGGACCTTTTTCTTGGACCCAAAAAGGAAAATTTTCAGTGTTTACAGCCTGACTTGCATGGCTTTCAAATAAAAAATCGAACAAGTATGTTAATCTAACTCTCCTTTTGATCAAAACTATTTTAGTAGAAAGCAAAAACAAAAAAAATGGTCAAAATGATGAACCAGGGGCACAGTTGATTCAGGCGTTCTGTCCTCTCCCGTCGTCAACATACTTGCTAGAAGGGCATTCTACCCACCAGAAGAAATAGCTGTGAGCTAACAGCGTTGAGCATGAACCCATACCTTTCTATTTATCCATCAATCACCTTAGGGAGGGACGAAAAATGAGAGAATAAAGAATAGAGAGGTGTAAGTTGAGAGAAAAAGTGAGCCAAAGGGTTTTGAGAGAAAAACCGAGCCTGAGGGCCGAGTGATGTGAGAATCACAAATGAGAAAATGGTGGGAAACAATACCCAGAGAAACTGGCTCCTCGTGATCAGAGGTCCCCGTCTTCGTTAACGCGTCTGTCTGTCGTGTCTTTTATTTTGTTTACCTCAACCTTTGTTTTAGGTCTTTTCCGAGCGTGTCTCGTTATGTTTAGGTCGTGTACCCTTTTGTTTGAGTCCTCCCCGCTGTGTTCAGTCGTAGGCTCGATACCCCGGTTGAAAACCCTTATTTAATTTTGAAAATCATTTATGCTCAGAATGCTGTGCCATTCTCTCTATTTGATTGTGTTTCAACTCCAGCTGGTTTCACCTTTGAAGGCCGTCTTGTCAGAGTGGGCTGTTTGTTCAGGATTTGCTGTGTGCAGAATAAACCGAATGCTGTGTTATGGGCTGTATGCAGATTAATCCCCAGTAGAGTAAAGGGCTGTGTGTGTCCAGAATCAGGCAGTGGGCTGCTTGGGTTATTTTGTTGTTGGCTGTTTAGTTATCTGATTACCACAGTGCAAGTGTTCAATTTTCAGACCACAGATCAATTCCATTTACATTGAGGTGTAACTTGATGTGATGCGATGCAATACATGAGATATGTAAATGTAACACTTTTTAAGCAAAAAGTTTGTTCATTTCATAATCTTTTTTTTTAAAGTACAAAGTTTCGAGGAAAACAAAAATCTGCCTGCGGCAGTACAAAGTATCCTGACTACCAACAAAAGAGAAAAGTACAAAAAAGAAGAAAAACAACAAAAATTTGTATCCGTGTCAAGTGTCTCCGAAGGCTATCGGTCTGTCCTAGTCCTCTTCCTAGACGAAGGTCCAGGAGCATCATCAGCATCGTCATCAGAGCCCGAGCTAGTGCCGCCTCCGGTCTCCTCCTCCGATGACTCCGCCTCCGACTCTGCCTCCGCCTCCGACTCGTCATCATCATCATCGTCATCATCAGGGACGGGAGCCCGCAAACTACTCCCGACATGAGTGCGCCCCGCCTTGGTGCGGAGGAATGCTCTGCCCTCCTCATCTCTTCCTCGGGCGGGGACGGAAGGTCCAGCTGGAGTACCTCCTGCAACGGGAATCTGGAAGGGAGGCTGAAAAAGTACGTAAAAGGCAAATGCATCAGTATACTGTGGACAGTTTAACAGTGCAGAATGCAGTGTATGAGTACAGTGTCAGTATACTGTGGACAGTTTAACAGTACAGAATGCAGTGTATGAGTAGAGTGTCAGTATACTGTGGACAGTTTAACAGTGCAGAATGCAGTGTATGAGTACAGTGTCAGTATACTGTGGACAGTTTATCAGTGCAGAATGCAGTGAATGAGTACAGTGTCAGTATACTGTGGACAGTTTATCAGTGTAGAATGCAGTGTATGAGTACATTGTGTGAATGCCGTGGGCAGTTTGTCAGTACAAAGTACAGTGCAGAATGCAGTGTATGCAGTGTGTCAGATGCTGTGAGGTCAGTGTATCAGGTGTTGTGTCGTGCATCAGATTACATGAATCAGCTTGTGAGTGATTTGAGGCCGTGATCAGAAGAACATACCGGAATGCTGTAGAGGGCCAGGAGGTCGAAGGTCCGCTGTAGCATCCCCATCATGGAGGCATTCAACTCCACGGACTGTCGGGTGTACTCGGAGGACGCCTGCAAAAGTACAAGATATATCAGTATTCCGCGGAATATCAAATAAACTGAAATGAAATACAGATGCAAGATGCAAGATGCAGAATGAAGTAATACATACCGGAGGCAAGTCGGGGATGCCGACTAACTCATGACCAGCCGGGGGAGGAGCAAAGGGGATCTGGTAGGTCGCCCTATCCTACCCTCTGTATGTTAGTAAAGTGGGCAGAACAGGCCAACCGGTCCCCCGTCCTCCCTGAACTGCGCCCCTGCCACGAACCCGAGCCCTCCTCGAAGCTCCTGCTCTAGCTCCCCCTCCTGTCCTAGCTGCTGGCGCCACGGGCCTGGCTCCCTCAGCTCGACGGCCGCCGCTCAGAGACCGCATAAAGTACGTCTGCACGTACTCTCGGTAGTCGCCGATGCCTCTGAAGCGGGTCGCCTCCCAGCCAATAGTATAATCGGCCATCTGCTCGGCAGTGAGCCTCTCGGCCTCCCTTATGTCTTCAGGAGGGTGAACCGGGACTATCTGCTCCGGTAACCCTAGGGTCTGGCGTAGGAAACGCTCACCCAGGTACCAAGCCCGACAGACCGGGCCCTCCAGTAAGATCCGAAAACGCGAGGTCTCCTCAGCACCGGCAAATCGGTCCCGAATCGTCGCCGGCAACGGAGCCCAAGGCTGCCACGTGATCTGAAAGTGACATACAGTTTGTTATCTATCATTATTGAAGTATGCAGTGAAAAGCAAAGCTTAGATAAATTCTGAAATAAAACATACCTCGGCAGGGGTGATAGTGTCGAAGTAGCGGCGAAAGAAGCTAAATGTCTCTCGTGGCCTCCGCACGCATCTCCCGTCGAAGCGTCGCGAGAACGGGACGACGAGGGGGGTCTCCGTGTCTGGCACGAGTGCAAGCCTGGGAAAGTAGGCATACACCCACAACTGCAGAGAAAACATCAATATGATTATCAGATAAGAGTAAAATACAGAATAAAGCAGAAATGGCAGAGCCGTGTGTTGTGCAGTGTATTGTGTACAGTATACAGTGTGAGCAGTGTACAGTCAGTGCAAAGCAGAGCGTATGTGTGTGCCGTGTGTACAGTATACAGTTAGTGAAAAGAAGACTACAGTGTGTGCAATATAGAATACGACATAGAGTACGGACGATAGAAAAGCATAAATGAAAAGCGGGAAAGAAACGTACCTCCCAAGCACGCCAGTAGCCTCCGAGCAACTGTCCGCTGCCACGGGAAGCCGAGCTCATATACCCGTAGAGTGTGGCCAGAGCGGCGCCACCCCAATCATAGTGCAAGATCTGCCTGACGTCTACCAAAGCACTAAGCAGGCAGAGGGGCACGGTGTTCGCCCGGTCGGCGAAAATGGTCGTCCCCAGCAGGAACATGAGAAAGCCACGCGCATACCTCTCCACAGCCTCCTGAGTCATCTGCGCCTCCTCCACCAACGCGGGCTGGACCCTGAACTGCACCTCGAACCAGGAGTAACGAACAAAGCCCAGACGGGCAAGGGGTGGCACCTCACCAAGTAGATAGATCTGAGCGGCAGTCCACTCGTCCATGTCAGTATCAAAGGGGATCGGATCACCCTCTACCCCGATGCCTGTGAGCATCGAGAAATCATAGGGAGTCATCGTCATGTCTCCCGTCGCAAACAAATGGAACGAGTCGGTGGTGTCCCACCACCTCTCCACTAGAGTGGCGAGCAAGGGCCTGCAAGTCGTGAGTCTGGATAGTCCCCTGCAGAAAGCGCCGAAACCCGCCTGGTCCACGATGTGGCGAACCGCATCGGGAAGCTCGGCATACCAGTCCCGAGCGCCGGTATTCCCATACCCACGGATGGTATGGGAATCCCCCTGTAAACAAAAAAAAAACAACAATTACGAGGCAACATTCAAAATGCAGTTCATAGAAGCATATAGGAGTACAGCATGTGTGCATATTTTCAAACTCAAGCAAATACCGGGTGCCGGTGTGCTTACAGTGAACTACAACGTGTGATGCGTCAGCGTGTTCGAGTGGTTCAGTACAGTATAGCATGTGTGCAAGTTTAACAAACTCAAGCAAATACCGGGTGCCGGTGTGCTTACAGTGAACTACAACGTGTGATGCGTCAGCGTGTTCGGGTGGTTCAGTACAGTATAGCATGTGTGCATATTTTCAGACTCAAGTAAATATTGGGTACCAGTGTGTATGCAGTGAAATACAGTGAGCGCCGTGTGTTCGGGTGATTCAGGGCTAGTGCAGTGTGTGTACATGTGTCAGTCTCAAGCAGATATCAGTTGCACGTATGTTTACAATCAACTACAGTATACAGGGTATCTGAGCTAAAGTAATTAAAGAGTACAACCAACTACGACAGTTTTGTATCCTACATTGCAGAAAGTAAAGCAGAGAAAAGAAAGTTACCTCGGAAGCGCCGAAGGACAGGTGGGAGGTAGGCTCACGCAGAAATAGCTCGGGTGGAACGTGCCTCTCGATGCTCCGAAACTGGCGAAGTCCGTCAGGAGGTAGCACATGAATCGCCGGCCGGTAGGTCGCCGGGTCGAACGGGCGGACGCTCAGCGGGAGAAGCTCAACCCCGGGATCCATCTCGTGATCTGGAGGAGTCCCGCCCTGTGGAATATCGTCGGCCATGTCAAAAATGGTGAGAAAATAGCCGAAAAAGGAAAACCGGGCAAAAATGTGGAAAGTCAACCGAAAAGTCAAACCCCGAGAGGGTCGGAAAAGGCCGGAAAAGCCGGAGTACGGAAAAGGTACGGATATCAAGAAAAACTCGAAGGAAACAAGCCCCGAGTGGCGGAAATCAAGAAACATACACCGAAACGAAGTTTCGTTCGGTTGAAAATGTCCAAAACGCGAAGGAGATCGTGAATCGAATGACGAAATAGGAGCTAGAACGCAAGAAAAAGAGAGAATCAAGGGAGGAAAACACTCTAGAGAGAGAAAGAGGCGTTTTTCGACCAAGGAGAAGTAAGAAAATAGGTTAGGAACCGTATTTTAAAAGACCCATGCCGAAATGACAGAACTGCCCCGATACAGGGAGTTTTTGCCGGTCGGCCACACTCTTTGCCGGTCGGCAAAATATTGTGCCGGTGGAATTTCATGAGTGCCAATGGACGGTCGGTGAGTCATTTTTATGGCCGGTGGACATCCGGTGGTCTTCTACAGTGATTTTTAAGCCTCCTACACCCTTGTTTGAGTTAGGTGTGGGGTCCAGGGCCTTTAGTGCTCAAAACAGTGCAAAACAGTGCGCTTCCGACGCTCAACCGGCCTCTATTTTGACCTCGGGTCGTGTCTTCTATGTGTGGCATTCGAATTCGTGCAAGGTGTATCCTTTCCGTATCCTTTTGGCTTTTACAAAGTTCAAAAGTTGCCCCCCTGTGCATCACAAATCAATCGCACTATTTTGTGCATTTCAAATCAATCGCACTGTCTTGTGCATTTCAAATCAATCGCACTGTTTTGTGCATTTCAAATCAGTCGCACAGTTTTGTGCATTTCAAATCAATCGCACAGTTTTGTGCATTTCAAAATCAATCGCACTATTTTGTGCATTTCAAATCAATCACACTGTTTTGTGCATTTCAAATCAATCGCACTGTTTTGTGCATTTCAAAATCAATCGCACTGTCTTGTGCATTTCAAATCAATCGCACTGTTTTGTGCATTTCAAAATTAATCGCGCTGTTTAGCGTATCGCACTGTTTTGTGCATTGCATTCCATCGCGCTGTTTAGCGCATCGCACTGTCTTGTGCACTCGCATTGTCTAACGCATCGCGCGGTTTTGCGCATCTCATTGCATTTTGCATGCATTCCATCGCACTGTTTAGCGCATCGCACTGTCTTGTGCACTCGCGTTGTCTAACGCATCGCGCGGTTTTGCGCAT
Organism: Camellia sinensis; assembly: GCF_004153795.1. Taxonomy (NCBI): domain Eukaryota; kingdom Viridiplantae; phylum Streptophyta; class Magnoliopsida; order Ericales; family Theaceae; genus Camellia; species Camellia sinensis. The sequence goes on along the minus strand of NW_021028771.1, from coordinate 411,717 downwards.
CTCATTGCATTTTGCATGCATTCCATCACGCTGTTTAGCGCATCGCACTGTCTTGTGCACTCGCGTTGTCTAACGCATCGTGCTGTTTTGCGCATCTCATTGCATTTTGCATGCATTCCATCGCGCTGTTTAGCGCATCGCACTGTCTTGTGCACTCGCGTTGTCTAACGCATCGCGCTGTTTTGCGCATCTCATTGCATTTTGCATGCATTCTATCGCGCTATCTTGCGCATCGCACTGTCTTGTGCACTCGCGTTGTCTAACGCATCGCGCGGTTTTGCGCATCTCATTGCATTTTGCATGCATTCAATCAATTTCATTACTTGCGTAGACCGCATGCTTGTGTTCAAATTCATTGCTTGCGTAGACCGCACGCTTATGGTCAATTTCGTTGCCTGCGTAGACCGCACGCTCCACTTACATATTTGTACCTTTACAGCATTGTTATGCTTCCCACTTGCTTTGCGTTGTCACGCATTTTCAAATACATTAATATGCATATTGTTAACCACATTGTACCTGTTAAGTTTGTTTTCTTTGCAGACACGATATTGTATGTACGGTTCATTTGAGGCTGGTGCAACCAGACGAGCCGCACAGGTATTATACGGTCTAGGAGACCTTAAATCCTTGGAAGGTGCAAAACCTTTGGCGCATTGAGGTGCACAGTCCATTTACATTATTACATATCTTAAGCCGCACGTTGTTGCGCATCCCAAGTTCACTTGCATTGTTATGCATTTCCTGTGTAATCTACCCGGTCTAGGAGACCCTAAATCCTCTGAAGGTGCAAGTCCTTCGGTGTTCGTCGTGCCCGAACGACTTTTGGTGAGTTACATTATACATATATTTCAAGCGACTCGTGTTGTCGCATGTTCAAGTTCACGTGCATCTCAAAAGCCGCGCGTTATCACGCACTTCAAGATCGTGCATCATCATGCATTTGTATTCAAAAAAACAAACAAACAAACAAAAACACGCATTGTCATGCATCCATTGTAAGTAGTGTATTGTCATGCATACATGGTAAATATTGCATTGTCATGCATTGTAGAAAATAAACACGCATTGTCATGCATTTCCATTGTAGCTTGCGTGCATCCATTGCATTTTCCCCAACAGATCGCATCATACTGCATTGTCATGCATTTTTGTATCCATTTCCATCCCATTACATATTTGTAGATATGGAATTGTAGTTTGCATGCATTCATTGCATCACCTTCCATCTATGGCTTGCGCCTTTCCAGGTTGAGCTTGGTCTCGTATGTGCCCATACTTCTCGTGTCAAAGCATAGTTCAGTGGACCGTTCTATGTTACCCGCGGTTTGTTTGTGTACATGCCTTTCCTAGGCAAAATTTGGTTTGGCCCGCGTGCCATTTCTATTGCATTATCGTTTGCATGCATTCACTGCATCACCTTCCATCTATGGCTTGCGCCTTTCCATGATTGAGCTTGGTCTGGTATGTGCCCATACTTTTCACGTCGAAACATAGTTCAGTAGACCGTTCTATGTTAGACGCGGCTCGTATGCGTACATGCCTTTCCTAGGCAAGATTTGGTTTGGCCCGCGTGCCATATCCACTGCATCGTAATTTGCATGCATTTATTGCATCGCCCTCGTTTATGGCTTGTGCCTTTCCATGTTGAGCTTGGTCTGGTATGTGCCCATACTTCTCGTGTCAAAGCATAGTTCAGTGGACCGTTCTATGTTAGACGTGGCTTGTATGCATACATGCCTTGCCTAGGCAAGATTTGGTTTGGCCCGTGTGCCATATCCGTTGCCACCCCCCCAGCATATCCATATATATTACATTGTAGTATAATTATCGCATCCGGCATTAGGATCATTGTCCTTTCCCTAGCGGGTCGTTTCCCCACTTGTGCCAATCCCCCCCAATACGTGTTCTTGTGTCCGTCTACATTACTCATAGTTCAGTAGACTGTTCTATGGTAGACGGACTTGTTACCTCCATCAATCTATTTGACATAGGTGTGGTTGCGAACCGCTCACGATTGGATCATGATTCAATTGCTTTGCATTTTCATTTGCATTGTTTATGCCTTGTTTTGTATATATTGCATATCATTTTGCATCCATTTTTGCATTGTCATGCATGTTGCTAACAACATCGTACCTGTTAAGTTTGCTTTCTTTTCAGGCACGACATTGTATGTACGGTTCATTTGAGGTTGGTGCAACCAGATGAACCGCACAGGTATTGTATCCTCCGAGCGAGACGTATTGAGAATTGCATAATTCTCTTACATCCTTTCTGCATCGCAGTGTAGTTTGGTGTATGCTAGCTTAAAACTGTCGCATGTATGCTTCATTACAGTTTTCTTTGCATGATCATATGTTATGTCCGGCTCTGTGCATTGTCTTGCATTTTGGCCCTGCCTTCGGGCGCATACCTTGTTTGTCTTGCATGTTTGTCTGAGTCTTCGGCCTTGTCAAAAATGGGTCGTCTCTGGGCTTTGACATTCACTCCCGTCATTGTAATAACTCTCGAGTTCTGTCAAAAAGGGGCAACTGTAGAAACCCCATTTTTGACCGTCCTTAAGACTTGGACGTCACCGTCTGAACACCCGGTGATCATCCATGTTTGTGTTCGTTTGGAGTTCCTGGAGGTCTCGGCTACGCGCCTTGCCTCAGGATCTCCGAACTCGACTGTTTAGTGTCTGGTTTTGCACCAAACAATTGTGTTTTGCCTTGGAGGGGCAGGGAATGCCTTGTGAGGCATCCCCACACATCACCGGCCATGGCCAGAGGCCACCGGCTGGTGTTTTGCTGCCATCGGCAATCTCTATTGCCGGTCGGCATTCTTTGTAGATATTTTAATACAGCTGTCTTACATTTGGCTCCCCTTCATACACGTGTATGGAGGGATCTCCCTCTTTAGAAGCTTGTCTTGTAAGCTTTACAAGACAAAAAGCTCTATAAGAGGAGCCCTTCTCTCCCTTGCTTAGGGTTAGACACTTTAGAGATTTTAGACAGCCATATTAGGGTTTTGAGTTCTAGGGTTAGGATTGATACACATCCTATCTCTATACCTCTCCCTCTTTTACCTTTGTGTGTGTTTAAGTGTGTTTGTGTCTTACTATTGCACACAAACACATAGTGTTTCACCTTTTCTTGGTTCCTTGAAGAACCAGAGGTTGTTCTTGGTGTTCTTGGGTGGTTTTGAGCTTGAAGAACCAGCTGGTTCACCATTTGTGAAGAAAGTCAACAAGGGTAAGAAACTAGTCCATTTATTCCCCATTTTTGCATTGTTTTTTTACCTATCTTAGAACTGTTTTTGTGCTTAGTGTATAATACAAAAAATTTCTATTTTTAGGCCCTCTAAATAGTTTATTTAGGGTGTTTTGTTGTTTGAGGTTGTTTGACCCCTCCTAAGCCTTGTAAGGCTTCATTTTGTGCTATTTTGTGTAAGCTTCGGGACTTTGGTGTTTGGGCCTCCTCACCACTAAATTCTTGAGGGATTTCAGTGGTAAGGATGGTGCCTTGAGGTCCCAAGAAGGAGAGGGCCACCCCCTCTCCTTATTGTCCTTGAAATGGACCATTTTTGGCCTCTTGAGGGAGCACCTAGCTAAGCTTCATGTTGACCATGCCTTGGCTGTTTTTTGTGCCTATTATATCATGATATGCCTCTGTTTATTGTTGGTTTTGGTACACCATGCATGCTTAGCATACCTACCTTGTAATGCCATGTTTTGCCCTTAACATTCCTTAGGTTGTAAACCTTTGTTCAAGCTTGTTTTAGGTCTAGTTTTGTGAAGCTTCTATGCTTATTTTACCATGCTAGAGGTCTGTCCATAGTTGTTTGGGTCGGCCATGACATGCATGGTATAGCCCCTTTGCATTTTTGGCTTGTTGGCCTTAAGTGTGTGAATGTATAGCATGCATCCTTACCTTAATTTAGTGGGTTGGGACCATTTGTCATGTAATTTCAGACCCTTTGACATGCTTGTATGCTTGCCTTGGACACCTCTTTAATGCTTTGAAAGCTTGTGTAGCATGTTCCATGTTTTGGCCATTGTACATGCCTTTGAAGTTGAGCCACATAGATGCCATCTAGGGGGTCCCCTTTGCATGGTCTAGGTCTGCCTTGAACCTATTTTAAGTCCTCTTAGCCTTGTGAGGCTTGGTCGACTTGGTCATGGTTCAAGCCCCTTTGACTTGCTTCAAGTACTTGGGCCATTTATTGCATGCTTAGTCTATTTTGTTTGCTTGGTTTGGCACCATCTTAACATGATTTTCAATGCTTATCTTGCATGCCATTAGCCCACATTATGCCTCTTTCAAGTGTGCTTGAGAGTTCCCCTTTTGTGCCTAAGTGTTGGCCCTTTAACATGTGCATGTGCGTATGTGCATTTAGCCCTCGTTTTGAGCACTTTGGCCACTGTTTTTGGGCTTAGTGAGGGCTGCCTAAATCATGCTTAGGTCCACCCTTTGCTTGCTAGCATGTTTGCCTCACACATTTGCTTGCATAATGGCATGAATGCATTGCATTGCTATGTTGCATCCTTAGTTCACATGCTTAGGATTGCATTCCATTTGCATGCATACTTGGCCTCTTGAAATGCTTGTGATAGAGGTTGAGTCCCATTGGTTTGTTTATGTGCATTGCAGTCCACATCAAAATGTGCACACTTGGTCCCTTGGGCCATCACGCATGGAAATGCGCGATTGATGGTCCGAGAACCAAGGACCATGTTCCTTTGAGTCATTAACATGATAAGGGACATGATTGGTGCATATATGCCTTGAATTGTATTGCCATGCTCTACCTTGCCCTCTGTTGCTGTCAAATTGCAGATTCTGCAGGAACTTTCTGCCAGCTGGCAGTGTCTAGTGCCGACCGGTAATCCTTCCTATGCCGATAGCTTCAACAATGGCCGATGATCATACCACACTGCCGGTGGCCATTCTACTCAGCCGGTGGTGTCTCTCAATGTCCAGAGAAGCAACTCTGAGACTGTGACAGTCTTCAGAGGAGCAAAGCAAGGAAAACAGAGGCAGCCTATGCATGTCGGTGCTCTTCCGAGCAAGACCCGAGCGCGCATTGCATCGAGCTCTCTTCCCGAGGCGGTTTAATGTTTTTCCTAGCTTAGTTAGTTTGTTAACTAATTAGGCAATTTGTAATAATTAATTAGCTAGGATAGTTAATTCATTATTCGATTTGTATTATTCTTTTGGCCCCTCCGAGCGAGGGTGAATCTGTAATAAGTGTGGGTGCGTGTGTGTGCATGTCTTCCAACCCCACTTCTTTCTTCCCTTTTACTTACCTACTTTTTATGGTTAGTATAGGACATGTTTAATTTAGCATACCTTATGCTACGCATGCGTGCATCCATACATTTGTCTCGCATGCACCGGGCTCGGTACATCATGCTGACTGCATTTGTATTTCAATTCCAAATTGAATACGTGCATCAATTGGTTGCATTTCACATGCCATGTTTAGGTTAGCCGAGCCTACTCTAATTGCATCTTGCATGTGTTGCATTAGTCAACTTAAACATGGACTTGGATCTGCATGTTTTGCTAACAAGTTCTGTGTCTTTTGGGGGGCACGGAGTACATTGTAAGTATTTTTATGCTTTAGCATATCGCATGCGTGTGAATGCTATCATGACAGCATGCTTACCATGTGGCTAGATGCTTATGTGATAATTGTTTTGAATGCCTGTGGGTGAAGGTTGGATTGTCTGAGTTGGAAAAACTTGTTGAAATCCGTATTTTAGCCTACTTGCGAGTAGCAAATTCCAAAGTTTTTTTTTTAAGACAAACGAATATGCAATGCTTATTTCCAAATTAGGCAATCTAGTTTATACTTGTTTGTTGTGCGCATAACATAGTAATTCTAGGCTAATAACCGGAATAAGAATACATAATGTTTCCAAAAACGGATATCAAGGTTAGTAGAGGCCGATCTTCGGATCGGGCGAGAGGGGGTGCTCATAGCTGACCTTCCCCAATCGTATCCTAGCTCTCGAGCCGAGACAACTCCGGTGATGACGGACATGTGGCCTTCGGCACCGAGTCAAGGTTTCCTAAATTCCCCCATAAAAAATATTTAGGTCGCGACTCTGTATCTGGCAAAGCAGTCCATGTTTGGCACTTCTTTTCAAAAAATCTGTTTCTCAAAACGATTTGCCGGATTTGGACTCTTTGGTTCAAGATTAAGAACCGTGACACAAAATCGAGTCCGAACTGTAGTAGTGAGGCCCACGGGCGCGTCTACAAATGGCACACAAAATCATGCTAAACGCATAACCATAAACAAATTAAGGATCAATTTAGCATAATACAGAACAGGGGTATCACAGTCTTCCCCCTTTAGGAAGTTTGGTCCTCCAAACTTAAGTTACCTTCGTCGGGAAACAAATGTAGGTAGCGTAGTCGCATTTCCTTCTCTTTTTCCCACGTGGCATCCGTCCCATAGTGCTCTTTCCATTCTACTTTCACCATTGGGATGGACTTGTTTCTCAATTCTTTCACTTGTCGGTCAACAATTCTTTCTGGCCATTCCGCATATTCCATATTTTCATCAATAGCGACCCGGTGATAATCAATCACATGGAACGGGTCTCGAAGGTAACCTCTCAACATCGACACGTGAAATACATTGTGGATTTGTTCAAATCCCGGTGGCAAAGCAACTCTATAAGCAACTGGACCAAGTCTCTCCAGAATCAGGAACGGCCCGATGTAACGGGGCGACAACTTGCCCTTTTTCCCAAATCTGACTTGGCCTTTCATCGGAGAAACACGGACGAACACATGGTCGCCAACCTCATACTCAAGAGGTCTTCTCCGAACGTCTGCATAATTCTTTTGTCGGTCCTGAGCTGTTTTGAGCCTTTGGCGAATAGTCTTGATTTTCTCAGAAGTGTCTTGCACAATTTTTGGTCCAAGCAAAGCTCTATCCCCGACCTCTGTCCAACAAATAGGTGATCTACACCTCCTACAATACAAAGCCTCGTATGGTGCCATACCGATTCTGGAGTGGAAGCTGTTATTATAGGCAAATTCTGCAAGCGGCAAATAATCTTCCCAACTCCCCTGAAAATCCAAAGCACACATGCGAAGCATATCTTCCAAAGTTTGTATCGTTCTTTCTGACTGTCCATCTGTCTGTGGGTGGAATGCGGTACTGAACCTTAGTTCTGTTCCCATAGCTTCCTACAAACTCTTCCACAATCTAGATACAAATTTCGGATCTCTATCCGACACAATAGACACTGGGACCCCGTGTAAACGGACAATCTCATCAACATAAATGGTAGCCAATCTATAAGCAGTAAACGTAGTTTTGACAGGCAGAAAATTTGCCGATTTAGTTAGTCTATCAACCACAACCCAAACAGAATCCATACCTCGAGAAGTCCGAGGTAGGCCAACAACGAAATCCATAGTCACATGCTCCCACATCCATTCAGGAATAGGGAGAGGTTGAAGTAGACCGCCTGGTTTCTGATGTTCCACCTTAACCTGCTGACACTGAAGGCATTTGGACGCATATTCTGCAATCTCTTTCTTCATTTTAGGCCACCAATAGGTTTGTTTCAAATCCCGATACATTTTATTGTTACCCGGATGCATAGCAAATACGGACCTGTGGGCTTCGTCTAAAATCCTCTTCTTCAGTTCCGAAATATCTGGGACACATATTCGATTCTGAAATTTCAACATTTCGCTCTCAATACTGAATTCTGCTTTTGGGCTTGCCTCAAATTCGTTAATCACCTTTTTGAGGAACTCAACCTCTTTCTGTTTCCGTTGGATTTCATCAATGACCGCCGGCTCGGCTGTAATAGCGGCTATCAATCCGCCCTGTTCACACATTACCACTTCGATTTCAAACTTCTCAAAATCTTGCAAGATCTCTTTCTGTTTGGTAAGTAACCAAGCCATACTCCCCGTTGATTTTCTGCTTAATGCATCAGCTACTGTGTTGGCTTTCCCGGGGTGATACTGAATCTCCAGATCGTAGTCTTTTATCAGTTCCAACCATCTTCTCTGACGCATATTCAACTCTTTCTGCGTGAAGAAGTATTTCAGGCTCTTATGATCCGTGTATA
>NW_021028771.1:373936-398639 GCF_004153795.1 Camellia sinensis | reverse complement strand
CGCTTAAGCTGTTGAGACTGTTAGTTGCCTAAGGTAATTAGTTCCTAGAAGAAAAGAGAGAAGATTGGAGATGGACGGAGTTATTCGCCCAAAAAAAAAAAAGAAGGATGCAAATAGTTAAGTTAGTTTGAATGACTAGTTAAAATAAAGAGTATACCATGAACACATAATAGCTAAACTAATTAGATAAAATAAAGAGTGCACTTTTTTTGTACTTTAGCTAGTGAAAAATAAAGAGTGTGGTTGGAGTTGCTCTTAGTAGGCTATTTTAGTTTTCCTGTTTTCGGAAGATGAGATGAATTTTTTAGGAGTTGTTGTATTTGAAAATGTGTTTAAAATGATGGTGGAATGTAAATTTACCAAATTGTCCACACAGATATTTATAAAACACACAAGGTTGATGTCCACGTGGCAGTGAGGACACTGTCACCGTCTGTCCTATGTTCCCTTGGGTTCCAAAATTTGTTTGTAAAAAATTAATTAAAGTTGCTATTTTTAAAAAATCGATGCACATATTTGTAAAATTTACTAATTTTTTAAATACAAATACTCAACTATAAATACTTTTTCCCTCACACGCATGTACCCAACTACAACAAAATATGAAATCATTCCAAACTCTCACACTCCAACACTATTTCCAAAATATACAACCAAACAAACCAAAAAAATTTCTAAACTCTTTTCTCAAATTTATTTTTTTTAAATTTATCTTCCAAAATATCAAAATCACTATATGTTTTTATTAATTTCCTCAGCCCAAAATCAAATCAATAAAAACTAAAAATAAAAGCAGGTCTTCTTTTCTTTTATTTTCTTCTTCAAATAGATAGCCCAGTTCATTTCTGAACCAAACCACCATTTGTAAAAACAATATCAAAAATTGATGGTATGGTCTACATAAGGAATTTCAATCTCCATCAGGAAAGAAGAAAGAGTCGCCTTTCAATTCCTGGGAGTCCAGTCAAAATGATGACTCTGGTAAGGAATGGGGGCTTAGAGAAAACCAAACTTAGGCGCTGCAAAAACAGGCTCAAAGCCAAGTGGTTGGTCCAGTTGGGGGTCTTAACCAAAAAAAAAAAAAAATGGTTAAAAAGTTGATAATCATCAAGTTTAACAATTACCCCAAGTTCACGCTTACGATGAAATAAAGGACTTTTAAATACAATTCCTAAAATAAAAGAAGAAATAAATATCACAAACAAAATTCTTTTTTATAGAGGTTGAATTCATAATCTTATAGCACAAAATAATATTATATAATCATCAAATCAGAAGTCCTAGTTCATCACCCATTACCTACTAAAAAAATCCATTAAATAATCCAATTTCAGCGACTCATAGTACCATCGCAGTGTGGAAAACTAGATCTGTCTACTTCCTTACTTGAACAACATTATTTCAATTGATAAATTTCAATAAAAAATTTTAAAAATAGGTGGAGCTTGCCCTTTCAAAAATAGTTAAGTGTTGTAACAGCGGGAACCACCCACTGGTTTTTGTAATTCATAGTACGAACTGTTTTCATACAATTAACCCACATTGACTTTTTCAATTTTTATAAGACGATTTTCAGTATAATTTACATGAATTGTTTGTAGTTTTTTTTTTAATTATAATTTCAGAGTTGCGTATTGTTCTGTTGGTGCAACTTTTATTTTTAAATAAGTTGAAAAAGTTAATTACCATAATGTTAGAGAAATAATGCTTTCGGCGTCTTTTTTATTACTAACCTTTAACTTACCATAAACTGTACCAAATAAACATATGAAGGGGTTCGTTTGGGATGTGGATTGACTTTTTGGCTTTTTAACTTTTTGGTTATTTTAGCCTGGGGCTAACAAGCCTCACTTGGGATAGGCTTTTTGGCTTTTGTAAAAGAAAAAATGAAATGAATATTGTTTAGATGTAACATTTTGTGTTATTGGCTTTTTAGCCTATTTTGTCTTTTTGCCATGCGAAACGAAGGCCCAGTTGTTCATTCCTTGTCTTCTACTTAGTTAATATAGTGAGTCAACATTATTTCTTGTAAAAATTGTCATCACGTAAGTAGTTGGGAACATTAAATAAATAACACCACATGATACTCTAGGATGACTTAATAATTATCCTTGCTAGCTGGCTAATTATGTAGTACTCTAGGAGAAAAATATGTTGATTAACTTTTGTAAAATAATTAAGAAATAATAAATAATTCACTTAATATGTTATGATTTCTCATTTGTTGATTCATCAGTGAAGCGTTTTGCCAATTCCGAATAACATAATCTTCTACTTGCCAGCGATTTCTTATTTTATATTATTATTGTCCTAAAAATTATATAAAATAACAACACAAACAATTTCAATTATTGACAAAGTGACTATTTTAGCTTGTTCGTTTACTTAAATAACTTTAAACTTATTTCATACTACAAGAACTTGCATTAATATAGTTCGAGCGACATTTTTTCATTTCAAACGGATTGACTTTAAACTCTTAAAAATATATTCATTATATGTTATATTAGTCTGTAATATTTCATTGTATTCATTTGATCCCCAACTTATTAAATTCTTATCCCAATGATGAAATGACGGCTTAGTTATATTTTACGCCTTTCTAATTTAACTGAAAACCACATAAACCCCCATTGCAGTCTACAGTGAAGGGTACAACCCAACTTCATTAACAGGTGTACCAAACATTCCAAAACTTATATTAGTTTTGATGGAGCCTTTTATTTCTATGTCATGACACTGCAAATCTGTGTCTGTATGTATTTATCTTTGTACATTTACACCACTTACGCACTATGCACCACTAAAATGTTGGTTATCTCACCTACTATTTTAGTTAATAGAAGATGGGTTCATTATGAAAATTCAATTGTCATTTGTACAAGCATTATGTCTCTTACACACAACGTTGTCTTGTGCAGGCGAAAGATCAGTCGAAATTGAAATGCCGACGATCTGATTCGGGCATATGGGACACCGCCTTGGACCATAGAGTCTTATGTTCCCTACTCCGTGCGGGGTCCTATGGGGTGTATCGGATCGGACCTATTTGATTGGACCACCATCTCGTTACAACTCTCGTAGAAAGGTGGCGCATAGAGCCGCGCACATTTCATTTTCCTATTGGAGAGTCCACAGTTACATTACAAGATGTGGCTATTCTATTTGGCCTACCGGTTGACGGACACGCAGTCACTGGAAAAGACACAGGAAATAAGTTGGATGATTTGATAGCGCTATGTGTGGAGTTGTTAGGAGCAGCACCTACACAAGAAGACTTCATATGATCATCGCTTAAGTTGAAATGGATATCAGAGCATTTTTGTCACCTTCCACATGATGCATCTGATGAGACGGTTCATCATTATGCTCGAGCCTATATTATGTGGCTTATTGGAGGGGCGCTCATCCCTGATAAGTCACAAAATATAGTGAAGATGATGTTTTTGCCACTACTTAGAGACTTTGACCGTATCCAAGAGTTCAGCTAGGGTGGTGCCACATTGGCATATTTGTATAGGATGTTGTGTTGGGCAACTAAGGCTGATACAAAGGAGATAGATGGCCACTTGTGTTGTTACAAGTGAGTTGCAATGACTTGTAGTTTTATCTCATATTCTCAATTGCCATGTTTTCTAAAGTGCCTACTGTAATAAATTAATAATGGCATCATTCATTGTAGGTTTGGGCGTGGGAGAGATTAAGCAGGATCGCCTCTAGTCAGAAATCGAACATTGCTACTGGCAAGCGTGCCATAGGGGAGGGCGACTAGCTGTTACCACCTGGCCCGCGAGCTTGCAGGTGGAGGGTTCCCTTCAGCCATGAGGTGATATCGACTAATGTCAGTGTCATCTTCCGAGACCAGTTCGACCGCATGATGGAGGGGGAGGTTTGTAATTTGTTCATGTGAATTTACCCATTTTTTTGTTTGTCAACCTCCATTGTACGAATAGATCTCTAAATTATTACATTGCTATTGCAGTTCATATGGGAGCCTTACGGGACAGAGGATGACATCATGATCAGCTTCCCATCGTATTGTACCGTTGGTCGAGACATATGGATGGCACAAGTGCCACTTATATGCTTCGATATCATTGACTGGCATCTCCCCGACCAGGTGCTTAGACAATTTGGACGAGTTCAGAGTGTGCCTGATCGCTTTGACGCCCACTTGGCTATGCATTTTAGAGATAGGCGTGGCAAAATGGCCATTAATTGGGCAAAGGAATACCAGACATTTATTGGTGAGTGAAACAACCGACGCAACACCATTGTCCATGCTGAGATAAGCAATGAAGTGCTTACATCCTTGAACCCATACATGTTATGGTTTCGCCGCCGTACACGTCTAGTACTTAGTAATCCGAGTGACATTGCTGCCTTCGGATACCAAGGCGTCGGGGGTAGTTTAGAGGGATTGGTAAGTTCTTTATATTCTCCAAAACAACATTTGCTTAAGTTTGTGTATGTTTGTTATTTGGCATTGATGGTTATGTAACACAACTACCATTACATTACAGGTTCGTAGAGTTGCGAGGGCATATCACATGGCAGACGCTGCCCATATTACATGCGATGGTAGACAGGGATTGGATGCCATTGCCGAGATACGGGAGTTACTGTACGATGGTTTGCAATAGGCACACCGACGTGACCGACTAGATTTCGGCCACTTTGGCAAGGATCCTGTCACGACCCCAAACCGCCCCTAGTAGGATGGTGCCGTGATGGCCAGTAATCCGAGATTACCGAAGGCCGACTTCCAAAAATCCACACACAACAGAGTATAAATATCTGGGGCTCACAAGTACGGAAGCAATACATACAAATCGAATTAGTCCATAAGAGCTGTGCATAAGTCAAATGAAATGGCAAACATCTTCACATAGGTTACAACTTAATTACAAATGAAGCAAAGTACAAATTACATCTTGATCAAAAGGCTTCTCAAGCCGACGTGTGCAAAATACAAGTACTACAAATTGAGAAGCATAATTTTCAAGACTGCCGACGTAAATACAAGTCAAGCCGACAAAATCAAAAAAATCCAAAACAAACTCGCGAATCACATCTAGGCGTCATCGCCTTCTTGCTCATCACCTACATATATATAGGGAGGGTGAGCTTGGATACTTAGTGAATGATATAGATGATAAAGGGGTTTGCATGAATAATAGTTGAAGTCTTTTCAAAACAATACATGTCAAAACTTTATATAACAAGGGGTGGACCTCGTCCATCTAACAAATCTTCAAAGCTTCAAGGGATGCTTACTAGCATCAACATATTACAATTCATGACATTCCGGCAAACAAACCCACGCGGTAAACCGTCAGTGGCAAAACAAAACAAAACAAGGGAGATATCTCGAACAAGGGTGCTACAAAAGTTTAGAGTCCTCTAGCACAAAGGACCTATGTTACGAAGGCCCGTAGCCCCCTAACACGAGAGTGCTGCGAAAGTTTAGAGTCCTCCAGCACAAGGGACTTTCAAAACAAGATGTGCTGCGAAAGTTAAGAGTCCTCCAGCACAGGGGACTTTCAAAGCAAGATGTGCAGTTGCATTATAGTCCCCTGGTACTAAGGACTTTCCGAGAAGGTCGTCAAAACAAGATAATGCTTGATATACAAAATAGGGACAATTTTTCATGCTTAACAAATACTTTCAAAACAAAGCAAAGCAAAATCTTTATCAAAACATATAACATAGCTTTATTAAAAATACTACTCACATAGTTCTTCAAACGTCGGGGTCAAGGCAAGTCCCAGTCCTACAAACACATGGCAAAGTCTATTGAATGCACTACTCAAAAAAAGTCTAGCATGCATGCAAATGACCTCAGTATTCTTCAAAAACTAAGTCAAATCAAATCAAAACACCGTTTCTTATTTCTGGAAAACATGCTGGACAACTACCAGGTCTAGGCCGAGGTCCCACACCTCTTTGCCGAGGCGAGGTGTGGCCTCGATGGCCACATTCAAGGAAATGAAGTCGGGAAAATCTGGGTTTCCCTCTCTTGAAGAACATGACGAACATGAAGAACATGAACACGAGGAAGATGAATGCAGAGATTAAAACCTGCTATTACAAAATCTGAGATTTCATGCTAAGAATCCGAAATTATGGACCTGGGTACCCAGACTCGAAGATCTTATGAAAACAAACACAAAACATGAACCTTAATGCAAACTTTCGGATCAAACGAGGCTTCTCTTCAAGAACACATGAAAACCATTTTTCTCTTTCTAAAACCAACTTTAAATCAATGCATGACGTGTAGAACAGGCTTGATCGTGTAATGCAGCTAGATGATCAATAAGAACAACAAGAGTAGGTTAAGATTCTAATCTCAAAACTCGAATCTAACGGTTCAAGCTCCAACGATCAAGCTTAGAAGTTCACTCTCTTACTCAAAGGATTTCCTTCCTTCTTCCTAGAGTTTCTCTCTCTAAAAGGCAAGATTTGATACAAACATGATATGTTTCTTTCGACAGTCACTGACTTAATCCCTCTGCTGGGACACGTGGCATTGGCTGGTTGGCTCTACCCGAAAAGGTGACTGACTGATAAGACAAGACCATGACAAAGTGTATATAACAAGCTAGACGGCAAGAGCGCTCCGGCAAGTGATGATCTCGGCTAAGGGAAAAGCTTCGGCAAGCAGGGTAACAATGACATCGGCTTAGAAGGACAACACTTGACTAAGCTGTGCCACACCTTGGCCTAGATGTGCCACACCTTGGTCTAGGTCATACCATTCCAGGAACAAAATCACTAAGTGCAAGGATCAAGGATCTAGAACGCCTAGATAAAAACATCTCAGCCTAGATGAAGCACATCTCGGCCTAGGCGACGCGCACCTCGGCCTAGATGGTGACATCTCGGCCAATATGCCAGGGTGGAGATGGAGGTCAACCGAAGGGATTCCACGACAGTTCTAAGTGGAAAAGGTTTCGAAGGTGTCTAGGCTTAAGATGACCTCAGCAACACACCAGCCAAGAACAAAGCATGCAAGCAACATTCGAGCAAAACAAGACAAGATTTGCAAATGCACATATCAAAACAAGATCATACATAAATGTATGCAAGTATGACTAAGTTGAAATGAGGGTTGTTACATCCTACCCCCCTTAAAGAAGTTTGGTCCCCAAACTAGAGTTACCTTGTTCCAAAAACAATTCTGGATGTCGGACTTTCATTTCCTCTTCCATTTCCCATGTAGCATCCTCACCGTAATGCTCCTTCCATTCAACTTTCACCATTGGTATCGACTTACTTCTCAACTGTTTTACCTGCCTATCGACAATCCGTATCGGCTTCTCTTCGTAGCCTAAATCTTCATTAATTACAATCCCGAAATTAGCCGATCAACAAATCAATGGATCTCGAATATACTTCCTCAAACATCGAAAATAATGAAAAACATTATGGACATGGCTCAATCCTTGCGGCAAAGCAAGTCTGTAGGCAGCGAGGTTAACCTTCTCAAGAATTTCAAAAGCCCGACTGTAACACGGGTGCTAACTTACCCTTCTCCCAAAATCTTGTAACTCCTTTCATCAGTGAAATCTTTAGGAATACATGGTCCCCGACTTCAAATTCCAACTCTCTTCTTCTCTGGTCGCATAACTCTTCTGCCGCTCTGTACGGTTTTGATTCATTGCTGAACAAGCTTAATCTTCTTTCAGTTGTTACTTGAATTAACTCGGGAGCCAAGCAGAGCTTTGATCTCCTTACCTCGGGTCCAACATATCAGCGACCTGCACTTTCTTCCATATAAATGGTCATACGGCGCCTTGGCCAATGCCTAGCTTGCATAAACTGTTTATTTGAGTTAAATTCCACCATGGCCCAAATACTCCCACTTCCTTGGAGATCCAATACACATAGTCTAAGCATATCTTCAATGTCCTGAATCGTCTCTTCTGTTTGCCCATCAATCTGGGGATGAAAAGGCTGTTGCTAAACCCAACTCGGCTCCGAAAGCTCTTTGTAGGCTCTTTCAAAATCGGAAACCAACTTTGGATCTCGGTCTGACAACAATGACCTCGGCACTCCATGAAGTCTAACAATCTCATTCACATACAACAAAGCAAGTTTATCGGCGTTGAAGGTGGTCTTAACAGGCAAGAAGTGTGCTGACTTAGTTAGTCTATCCACAATAGCCCAAATCGAATCCATACCCTTTTGTGTCTTCGGCAAACAAACCACAAAGTCCATGGAGATGTGCTCCCATTTCCACTCAGGAATCGGTAAAGGTTGAAGAAGTCCTGCTGGCCTTTGATGCTCTGCTTTCACTTGCTGACAATACAGACACTGCGACACGAACTCGGCTATTTCTCCTTTCATATTCGGCCACCAAAACGTCTGCTTCACATCCTGGTACATCTTGGTGTTCCCGGGGTGAACAGAAAACTTGGAACCATGAGCTTCCTGCAAAATTTTCTTTTTCCACTCTAGAATGTCGGCCACACACAATCTTCCCTCAAACTTGAGCAATTGATTTTCTATGGTGTACCCTGATCTCGGCCTTGTGATAATCTCATCGGCCACCTTCTTGAAGAATTCATCCTCCATCCGTCTTGTCTTTACTTCCTCAACAATAGTCGGCTCCACTAAGATCGTGGTTAGACATGCCAGATTTCTAACCATCTTTCTGCTCAAAGCGTCGGCTACGGTGTTAGCTTTACCTGGATGATATTGAATCTGCATATCGTGTCGGGCACTAAGTCAATAGAGAACTCAATCTCTCTGTGAGGTGGCAAACCAACGAGGTCCTCGGGAAAGACGTCCGAGTACTCACAAACCACTCTTGGCAACACAGTCTAGGTCTCATTACACTCCGAGCGACCAGACACAAGAAAGCCTCGCTCGAGCGAAGAAAATCTCGCTCGAGCCAAGAATGCAATGCTTCAGGTCTGCAACCCAGAAGCACGCTCGAGCGAAGAAAATCTCGCTCGAGCGAAGAAACACTGCTCTCAGGTCTCTACTAGACGCAATCTCTCGCTCGATCGAAGAAAATCTAGATCGAGCCACCAGACACAAAATACAACCCCTGCTCGAGCGACCAAGCCCTCGCTCGAGCGACCAACCCAAAAACCGGACAGCAACACTTGGTTTACGAACCCAACCAACCTGAAACAAACCTGCCCAACACATCCTATAACTCCAAATGAGAAAAAAAAAAAGACGACAACAACAATTATACAATGATAGAATATACGGAACCTAAGTCCGGATACAATAATCAAATGGGAAAAGACCGGGGTCGCTATATGTGTCAATGGAATTACAATCCTTGAGAAATCCTTCACGAACTTTCTGTAATAACCTGCCAATCCCAGAAAGCTACGAATCTCGAACACATTAGCCGGCCTCGGCCAATTTACAACGGCTTCAATTTTACTAGGATCGACCGAAACACCCTCTTCATCAATTACATGACCCAAAAATGAAATAGTAGAAAGCCAAAACTCACACTTGTTAAATTTAGCATACAATTTCCGATCCCTCGAAGTCTGTAAGGTAAGTCTCAAATGCTCCTCGTGTTCAGCTTTACTCTTAGAGTAGATCAATATATCATCGATGAAGACAACCACAAACTCATCTAGATATGGCTTAAAGACTCTGTTCATCAAATCCATAAATGCCGCAGGGGCAATGGTCACTCCAAAAGGCATTACTAAAAACTCGTAGTGGCCATACCTCGTCCGAAAAGCGGTCTTCTCAACATCCTCGGCTTTGACTTTAAGCTGATGGTAGCCCGACCTAAGGTCAATTTTGGAAAAGACTCGTGCTCCTTGCAACTGATCAAACAAATCATCTATCCTTGGTAACGGGTACTTATTCTTAATGGTTACCTTATTCAGTTCCCGGTAATCAATACAAAGACGAAGTGTACCATCCTTCTTCTTAACAAACAAGACGGGTGCTCCCCAGGGTGAAGTGCTCAGCCTAATAAAACCCTTATCTAGCAACTCTTGCAGTTGAAGTTTCAATTCCTTAAGCTCGGCGGGGGCCATCCTATAGGGCGCTTTAGAGATGTGCTGGGTTCCCGACATGATGTCAACAGTAAACTCTACCTCTCTATCAACTAAGTGACCAGGCAAATCATTCAAAAAGACGTCGGGGAATTCATTAACAACTGGGACGTCGGCTAACTCAACACTTCCATTCGATTTACTTAGTACACTACATAAATAACCCTGACACCCTTTTTGGACCAACCTATAGGCTTTCATGGATGAAATTAAGTAAGGTGGGGATACTACCCCTTTTCCCTGAAACGTGACCTCGGCTAGGTTTGGGGGTTTTAACGTGACACTCTTAGAAACACAATTTATGGATGCGTGATTTGCCACTAACCAATCCATCCCCAATATAACATCAAATTGAGTTATGTCCAATGGCATTAAATCAGCTAACAGTTCAACATTCCCAATCACAACAACACATGCTCGATAGATGGATGCAACAGTCATAGATCTCCCAGATAGAGTAGATACAGATAACACATAATCAAGGGGTTCTAGTTTCCAATTAATCTTCTCGGCAAACTTAGCAGAAATGAACGAATGCGTAGAACCCAAATCAATCAATACATATGTATTTTGAGAGCAAATTTGGAGTATACCTGACACCACTGTCTCCGCATTCTGAGTGTCTCCTGGTACCAGTGCAAAAACTCTGCCTTGCCTCATCTGTCTTTTCCCATCGTTATCTTTCTGTAAAGAACCCGAAGTATTTTCCTCTTTCTTACCTTCATCAGCCCTTGTTTTTGGACAGTCCCACACAAAATGACCTATTTCGCCACATTCGTAACAAGCTCCAGACGCCCGACGACAGGCTCCGAAATGTGGCTTCCCACAACTTGAACATACCGGCTTAGTACCACTTTCTTGCCTTGGGTTGCTTGAACTGCCAATGTTCGCTTTCTTCTTGGTACCAAATTGTGCTAGACGATTGTCATAATTTTACGTCTTCCTTTGGCTCTCTCCTGAACTCTGATATCTGCTCAAGTTAGCTTCGGCCAGAATGGCTTTGTCCAGTACTCCAGCGTAAGTCAGCATGTTGAGCATATTAACTCAGTCTTGTATCGGTCCACAAAGCCCACTTTCGAATTTCCTTGCCTTCATATATTCATCATTGACAATGTGGGGCGCATACCTCGCCAACTCGGTAAAGGCACGGTCATATTCAGCTACTGTTCTATTGCCTTGTGTCAAAGTTTGGAATTTGGTAGCCTTGCGATTTTGAACACTTAGGGGAAAGTGCTTGGTGTAAAGCAACTCCAAAAACGGGGTCCAGGTCAAGTCTGGATTGCTTTCCCGAACCATCATCCACCATCTACGAGCGTCATCATCGAGTGTAAAGGCTGCTAAGGTCACCTTCTGGGTGTCGGTGCTGGGAAAGATCTCGAACAGTTTCTCCATTTCCAAAATCCACGCTTTGGCTTTCATCGGCTCTATACCCCCTTGGAATCTCTGTGGTTTCATTTTCTTAAACTCTCTGATCAAAGCTATCGTGCCGTCCTCATATAAAGCTGGTTGTGGGGGCACTTGTGGTACTGGAGGAGGTGGAGGTGGAACTGCATTTCGGCCGTTTGTCTGCTCGACCTGAGTTGATGTAGCACTAGCATACTGCTGTCTTGTTTGCCTTAACTCGCGGGCCAAACCTTCAACTAACCTTTCCAGTCTGTCTAATCTGTCCTCGAACTGATCTCGGCCAACAGGTCTACCTCTCCTCATGATGCTATGAGTACGCAAAATGTGGCTTTAAAACAAAATGAACAAATAAACATGTAGGCAAGTAACAATTAAGCATGCCGAGACGATGCACACCTTGTTCACATAGCAAACAATATGATGTAATCCTAACATCCTTCTAGGGGAAATCTTATGCTCTTTAGGACTCAGAGTGTGTGAATAACGTATACTAAGGAACTTGTGCTCGGATACCATTCTGTCACGACCCCAAACCGCCCCTAGTAGGATGGTGCCGTGATGGCCAGTAATCCGAGATTACCGAAGGCCGACTTCCAAAAATCCACACACAGCAGAGTATAAATATCAGGGGCTCACAAGTACGGAAGCAATACATACAAATCAAATTAGTCCATAAGAGCTGTGCGTAAGTCAAATGAAATGGCAAACATCTTCACATAGGTTACAACTTAATTACAAATGAAGCAAAGTAAAAATTACATCTTGATCAAAAGGCTTCTCAAGCCGACGTGTGCAAAATACAAGTACTACAAATTGAGAAGCATAATTTTCAAGACTGCCGACGTAAATACAAGTCAAACCGACAAAATCAAAAAAATCCAAAACAAGCTCGTGAATCACATCTAGGCGTCATCGCCTTCTTGCTCATCACCTACATATATTTAGAGAGGGTGAGCTTGGATACTCAGTGAATGATATAAATAATAAAGGGTTTGCATAAATAATAGCCGAAGTCTTTTCAAAACAATACATGTCAAAACTTTATATAACAAGGGGTGGACCTCGTCCATCTAACAAATCTTCAAAGCTTTAGGGATGCTTACTAGCATCAACATATTACAATTCATGACGTTCAGGCAAACAAACCCACGCGGTAAACCGTCAGTGGAAAAACAAAACAAAGCGAGGGAGATATCTCGAACAAGGGTGCTACAAAAGTTTAGAGTCCTCTAGCACAAAGGACCTATGTTACGAAGGCCCGTAGCCCCCTAACACGAGAGTACTGCGAAAGTTTAGAGTCCTCCAGCATAAGGGACTTTCAAAACGAGATGTGCTGCGAAAATTTAGAGTCCTCCAGCACAAGGGACTTTCAAAACAAGATGTGCTGCGAAAGTTTAGAGTCCTCCAGCACAAGGGACTTTCAAAGCAAGATGTGCAGTTGCATTATAGTCCCCTGGGACTAAGGACTTTCCGAGAAGGTCGTCAAAACAAGATAATGCTTGATATACAAAATAGGGACAATTATTCATGCTTAACAAATACTTTCAAAACAAAGCAAAGCAAAATCTTTATCAAAACATATAACATAGCTTTATTAAAAATATCACTCCCATAGTTCTTCAAATGTCGGGGTCAAGGCAAGTCCCAGTCCTACAAACACATGGCAAAGTCTATTGAATGCACTACTCAAAACAAGTCTAGCATGCATGCAAATGATCTCGGCCTTCTTCAAAACTAAGTCAATCAAATTGAAACACAGTTTCTTATCCTTAGGAAAACACGTGGGCAACTACCAGGTCTAGGCCGAGGTCCCACACCTCCTTGCCGAGGTGTGGCCTCGATGGCCACATTCAAGGAAATGAAGTCGGGAAAATCTGGGTTTCCCTCTCTTGAAGAACATGACGAACATGAAGAACATGAACATGAGGAAGATGAATGCGGAGATTAAAACCTGCTATTACAAAATCTAAGATTTCATGCTAAGAATCCGAAATCATGGACCTGGGTACCCAGACTCGAAAATTTTATGAAAACAAACACAAAACATGAACCTTAATGCAAACTTTCGGATCAAACGAGGCTTCTCTTCAAGAACACATGAAAACCATTTTTCTCTTTCTAAAACCAACTTTAAATCAATGCATGACGTGCAGAACAGGCTTGATCGTGCAATGCAGCTAGATGATCAATAAGAACAACAAGAGTAGGTTAAGATTCTAACCTCAAAACTCGAATCTAACGGTTCAAGCTCCAACGATCAGGCTTGGAAGTTCACTCTATTACTCAAAGGCTTCCCTTCCTTCTTCTTAGAGTTTCTCTCACTAAAAGGCAAGATTTGATACAAAAATGATATGTTTCTCTCTACAGTCACTGACTTAATCCCTCTGCTGGGACACGTGGCATTAGCTAGTTGGCTCTACCCGAAAAAGTGACTGACTGATAAGACGAGACCATGACAAAGTGTATACAACAAGCTAGACGGCAAGAGCACTCCGGCAAGTGATGATCTCGGCTAAGGGCAAAGCTTCGGTAAGCAGGGTAACAATGACATCGGCTTGGAAGGACAACACTTGACTAAGCTGTGCCACACCTTGGCCTAATGTGCCACACCTCGATCTAGGTCATACCATTCCAGGAACAAAATCACTAAGTGCAAGGGTCAAGGATCTAGAACGCCTAGATAAAAACATCTCGGCCTAGATGAAGCACAACTCGGCCTAGGCGACGCGCACCTCGGTCTAGATGGTGACATCTCGGCCAATATGCCAGGGTGGAGATGGAGGTCAGCCGAAGGGATTCCACGACAGTTCTAAGTGGAAAAGGTTTCGAAGGTGTCTAGGCTTAAGATGACCTCAGCAACACACCAGGCAAGAACAAAGCATGCAAGCAACATTCGAGTAAAACAAGACAAGATTTGCAAATGCACATATCAAAACAAGATCATACATAAATGTATGCAAGTATGACTAAGTTGAAATGAGGGTTGTTACATCCTACCCCCCTTAAAGAAGTTTGGTCCCCAAACTTGAGTTACCTTGTTCCAAAAACAATTCTGGATGTCAAACTTTCATTTCCTCTTCCATTTCCCATGTAGCATCCGCACCGTAATGTTCCTTCCATTCAACTTTCGCCAATGGTATCGACTTACTTCTCAACTGTTTCACCTGCCTATCGACAATCCGTATCGGCTTCTCTTCGTAGCCTAAATCTTCATTAATTACAATCCTGAAATAGTCGATCACATGCAGCGGATCTCGAATATACTTCTTCAACATCGAAATATGAAACACATTATGGACATGGCTCAATCCTGGCGGCAAAGCAAGTCTGTAGGCAGCGAGGTTAACCTTCTCAAGAATTTCAAAAGGCCCGATTTAACGGGGTGCTAACTTACCCTTCTTCCCAAATCTTATAACTCCTTTCATCGGTGAAATCTTTAGGAATACAAGGTCCCCGACTTCAAATTCCAACTCTCTTCTTCTCTGGTCGGCATAACTTTTCTGCCGACTCTGTGCGGTTTTGATTCTTTGCTGAACGAGCTTAATCTTCTCGGTTGTTACTTGAATTAACTCAGGACCAAGCAGAGCTTTGTCTCCTACCCGGTCCAACATATCGGCGACCTGCACTTTCTTCCATACAATGGTTCATACGGCGCCATGCCAATGCTAGCTTGATAACTGTTGTTGTAAGTAAATTCCACCAATGGCAAATGTACTCCCCAACTTCCTTGGAGATCCAATACACATAGTCTAAGCATATCTTCAAGTGTCTGAATCGTCCTCTCTGTTTGCCCATCAGTCTGGGGATGAAAAGCTGTGCTAAACCTCAACTCGGCTCCGAAAGCTCTTTGTAGGCTCTGCCAAAATCTGGAAACCAACTTCAGATCTCGGTCTGACACAATTGACCTCGGCACTCCATGAAGTCTAACAATCTCATTCACATACAACAAAGCAAGTTTATCGGCGTTGAAGGTGGTCTTAACAGGCAAGAAGTGTGCTGACTTAGTTAGTCTATCCACAATAGCCCAAATCGAATCCATACCCTTTTGTGTCTTTGGCAAACCCACCACAAAGTCCATGGAGATGTGCTCCCATTTCCACTCAGGAATCGGTAAAGGTTGAAGAAGTCCTGCTGGCCTTTGATGTTCTGCTTTCACTTGCTGACAATACAGACACTGCGACACGAACTCGGCTATTTCTCCTTTAATATTCGGCCACCAAAACGTCTGCTTCACATCCTGGTACATATTGGTGTTCCCGGGGTGAACAGCAAACTTGGAACCATGAGCTTCCTGCAAAATTTTCCTTTTCCACTCTGGAATGTCGGCCACACACAATCTTCCCTCAAACTTGAGCACTTGATTTTCTATGGTGTACCCTGATCTCGGCCTTGTGATAATCTCATCGGCTACCTTCTTGAAGAATTCATCCTCCATCTGTCTTGTCTTTACTTCCTCGACAATTGTCGGCTCCACTAAGATCGTGGTTAGACATGCCACATTCAATTCTTCAAGACTGCCGACGTAAATACAAGTCAAACCGACAAAATCAAAAAAATCCAAACAAGCTCTGAATCACACATCTAGGCGTCATCGCCTTCTTGCTCATCACCTACATATATTTAGAGAGGGTGAGCTTGGAACTCAGTGAATGATATTAAATAAATAAAGGGTTTGCATAAATAATAGCCGAAGTCTTTTCAAAACAATACATGTCAAAACTTTATATAACAAGGGGTGGACCTCGTCCATCTAACAAATCTTCAAAGCTTTAGGGATGCTTACTAGCATCAACATATTACAATTCATGACGTTCAGGCAAACAAACCCACGCGGTAAACCGTCAGTGGAAAAACAAAACAAAGCGAGGGAGATATCTCGAACAAGGGTGCTACAAAAGTTTAGAGTCCTCTAGCACAAAGGACCTATGTTACGAAGGCCCGTAGCCCCCTAACACGAGAGTACTGCGAAAGTTTAGAGTCCTCCACAAAGGGACTTTCAAAACGAGATGTGCTGCGAAAATTTAGAGTCCTCCAGCACCAAGGGACTTTCAAAACAAGATGTGCTGCGAAAGTTTAGAGTCCTCCAGCACAAGGGACTTTCAAAGCAAGATGTGCAGTTGCATTATAGTCCCTGGCACTAAGGACTTTCCGAGAAGGTCGTCAAAACAAGATAATGCTTGATATACAAAATAGGGAAAATTATTCATGCTTAACAAATACTTTCAAAACAAAGCAAAGCAAAATCTTTTATCAAAACATATAACATAGCTTTATTAAAAATATACACTCCCATAGTTCTTCAAATGTCGGGTCAAGGCAAGTCCCAGTCCTACAAACACATGGCAAAGTCTATTGAATGCACTACTCAAAACAAGTCTAGCATGCATGCAAATGACCTCGGCATTCTTCAAAAACTAAGTCAAATCAAATCAAAACACTGTTTCTTATCTTTGGAAAAAACATGCTGGCAACTACCAGGTCTAGGCTGAGGTCCCACACCTCCTTGCCGAGGTGTGGCCTCGATGGCCACATTCAAGGAAATGAAGTCGGGAAAATCTGGGTTTCCCTCTCTTGAAGAACATGACGAACATGAAGAACATGAACATGAGGAAGATGAATGCGGAGATTAAAACCTGCTATTACAAAATCTAGATTTCATGCTAAGAATCCGAAATCATGGACCTGGCGACTCGTGCTCCTTGCAACTGATCAAACAAATCATCTATCCTCAATAACGGGTACTTATTCTTAATGGTTACCTTATTCAGTTCCCGGTAATCAATACAAAGACGAAGTGTACCATCCTTCTTCTTAACAAACAAGACGGGTGCTCCCCAGGGTGAAGTGCTCAGCCTAATAAAACCCTTATCTAGCAACTCTTGCAGTTGAAGTTTCAATTCCTTAAGCTCGGCGGGGGCCATCCTATAGGGCGCTTTAGAGATGTGCTGGGTTCCCGACATGATGTCAACAGTAAACTCTACCTCTCTATCAACTAAGTGACCAGGCAAATCATTCGAAAAGACATCGGGGAATTCATTAACAACTGGGACGTCGGCTAACTCAACACTTCCATTCAATTTACTTAGTACACTACACAAATAACCCTGACACCCTTTTTGGACCAACCTATAAGCTTTCATGGATGAAATTAAGTAAGGTGGGGATACTACCCCTTTCGCTGAAACGTGACCTCGGTTAGGTTTGGGGGTTTTAACGTGACACTCTTAGAAACAAAATTTATGGATGCGTGATTTGCCACTAACCAATCCATCCCCAATATAACATCAAAATGAGTTATGTCCAATGGCATTAAATCAGCTAACAGTTCAACATTCCCAATCACAACAACACATGCTCGATAGATGGATGCAACAGTCATAGATCTCCCAGATGGAGTAGATACAGATACAGATAACACATAATCAAGGGGTTCTAGTTTCCTATTAATCTTCTCGGCAAACTTAGCAGAAATGAACGAATGCGTAGAACCTGAATCAATCAATACAAATGCATTTTGAGAGCAAATTGGGAGTATACCTGACACCACTGTCTCCGCATTTTGAGTGTCTCCTGGTACCAGTGCAAAAACTCTGCCTTGCCTCATCTGTCCTTTCCCAGCGTTACCTTTTTGTACGGAACCCGAAGCATTCTCATCTTTCTTACCTTCATCAGCCCTTGTTTTTGGACAGTCCCTCACAAAATGACCTATTTCGCCACATTCATAACAAGCTCCAGACGCCTGACGACAGGCCCCGAAATGTGGCTTCCCACAACTTGAACATGTCGGCTTAGTACCACTTACCTGCCTTGGATTGCTTGAACTGCCAACGTTCGCTTTCTTCTTGGTACCAAATTGTGCTCGGCGATTGTCATAATTTTGCCTCTTCCTTTGGCTCTCTCCTGAACTCTGATATCAACTCAAGTTAGCTTCGGCCAGAATGGCTTTGTCTAGTACTCTAGTGTAAGTCAGCATATTGAGCATATTAGCTCGGTCTTGTATCGGTCGATGAAGCCCACTTTCGAATATCTTAGCCTTCATATATTCATCATTGACAATGTGGGGCGCATACCTCGCCAACTCGGTAAAGGCACGGTCATATTTAGCTACTGTTCTATTGCCTTGTGTCAAAGTCTGGAATTCGGTAGCCTTGCGATTTCGAACACTTAGGGGAAAGTGCTTGGTGTAAAACAACTCCAAAAACAGGGTCCAGGTCAAGTCTGGATTGCCTTCCCGAACCATCATCCACCATCCGCGAGCGTCATCATCGAGTGTAAAGGCTGCTAAGGTCACCTTCTGGGTGTCGGTGCTGGGAAAGATCTCGAACAGCTTCTCCATTTCCAAAATCCACGCTTCGGCTTTCATCGGCTCTATACCCCCTTGGAATCTCGGTGGTTTCATTTTCTTAAACTCTCTGATCAAAGCTATCGTGCCTTCCCCATATAAATCAGGTTGTGGGGGCACTTGTGGTACTGGAGGAGGTGGAGGTGGAACTGCATTTCGGCCATTTGTCTGCTCGGCCTGAGTCGATGTAACACTAGCGTACTGCTGTCTTGTCTGCCTTAACTTGCGGGCCAAACCTTCAGCTAACCTTTCCAGTCTGTCTAATCTGTCCTCGGACTGATCTCGGCCAACTGGAGGTCTACCTCTCCTCATGATGCTATGAGTACGCAAAATGTGGCTTTAAAACAAAATGAACAAATAAACACGTAGGCAAGTAACAATTAAGCATGCCGAGACGATGCACACCTTGTTCACATAGCAAGCAATATGATGTAATCCTAACATCCTTCTAGGGGAAATCCTATGCTCTTTAGGACTCAGAGTGTGTGAATAACTTATACTAAGGAACTTGTGCTCTGATACCATTCTGTCACGACCCCAAACCGCCCCTAGTAGGATGGTGCCGTGATGGCCAGTAATCCGAGATTACCGAAGTCTGACTTCAAAAAATCCACACACAACAGAGTATAAATATCTGGTGCTCACAAGTACAGAAGCAATACATACAAATCGAATTAGTCCATAAGAGCTGTGCGTAAGTTAAATGAAATGGCAAACATCTTCACATAGGTTACAACTTAATTACAAATGAAGCAAAGTACAAATTACATCTTGATCAAAAGGCTTCTCAAGCTGACGTGTGCAAAATACAAGTACTACAAATCGAGAAGCATAATTTTCAAGACTGCCGACGTAAATAGAAGTCAAGCCGACCAAAGCAAAAAAATCCAAAACAAGCTCCTGAATCACATCTAGGCGTCATCACCTTCTTGCTCATCACCTACATATATATAGAGAGGGTGAGCTTGGATACTAAGTGAATGATATAAATAATAAAGGGTTTGCATGAATAATAGCCGAAGTCTTTTCAAAACAATACATGTCAAAACTTTATATAACAAGGGGTGGACCTCGTCCATCTAACAAATCTTCAAAGCTTCAAGGGATGCTTACTAGCATCAACATATTACAATTCATGACATTCAGGCAAACAAGCCCACGCGGTAAACCGTCAGTGGCAAAACAAAACAAAGCAAGGGAGATATCTCGAACAAGGGTGCTACAAAAGTTTAGAGTCCTCTAGCACAAAGGACCTATGTTATGAAGGCCCGTAGCCCCCTAACATGAGAGTACTGCGAAAGTTTAGAGTCCTCCAACACAAAGGACTTTCAAAACGAGATGTGCTGTGAAAGTTTAGAGTCCTCCAGCACAAGGGACTTTCAAAACAAGATGTGCTGCGAAAGTTTAGAGTCCTCTAGCGCAAGGGACTTTCAAAGCAAGATGTGCAGTTGTATTATAGTCCCCTGGCACTAAGGACTTTCTGAGAAGGTCGTCAAAACAAGATAATGCTTTGATATACAAAATAGGGACAATTATTCATGCTTAACAAATACTTTCAAAACAAAGCAAAGCAAAATCTTTATCAAAGCATATAACATAGCTTTATTAAAATTACCACTCACATAGTTCTTCAAACGTCGGGGTCAAGGCAAGTCCCAGTCCTACAAACACATGGCAAAGTCTATTGAATGCACTACTCAAAACAAGTCTAGCATGCATGCAAATGACCTCGGCATTCTTCAAAGACTAAGTCAAATTCAAATCAAATCAAAACACTGTTTTCTATCTTTGGAAAAACATGCTGGGCAACTACCAGGTCTAGGCCGAGGTCCCACACCTCCTTGCCGAGGTGTGACCTCGATGGCCACATTCAAGGAAATGAAGTCGGGAAAATCTGGGTTTCCCTCTCTTGAAGAACATGACGAACATGATGAACATGAACATGAGGAAGATGAATACGGAGATTAAAACCTGCTATTACAAAATTTGAGATTTCATGCTAAGAATCCGAAATCATGGACCTGGGTACCCAGACTCGAAGATCTTATGAAAACAAACACAAAACATGAACCTTAATGCAAACTTTCGGATCAAACGAGGCTTCTCTTCAAGAACACATGAAAACCATTTTTCTCTTTCTAAAACCAACTTTAAATCAATGCATGACGTGTAGAACAGGCTTGATCGTGCAATGCAGCTAGATGATCAATAAGAACAATAAGAGTAGGTTAAGATTCTAACCTCAAAACTCGAATCAAACGGTTCAAGTTCCAACGATCAAGTTTGGAAGTTCACTCTCTTACTCAAAGGCTTCCCTTCCTTCTTTCTAGAGTTTCTCTCTCTAAAAGGCAAGATTTGATACAAAAATGATATGTTTCTCTCGACAGTCACTGACTTAATCCCTCTGCTGGGACACGTGGCATTAGCTGGTTGGCTCTACCCAAAAAGGTGACTGACTGATACGGCAAGACCATGACAAAGTGTATACAACAAGCTAGACGGCAAGAGCACTCTGGCAAGTGATGATCTCGGCTAAGGGCAAAGCTTCGGCAAGCAGGGTAACAATGGCATCGGCTTGGAAGGACAACACTTGACTAAGCTGTGCCACACCTTGGCCTAGATGTGCCACACCTCGATCTAGGTCATACCATTCCAGGAACAAAATCACTAAGTGCAAGGATCAAGGATCTAGAACGCCTAGATAAAAACATCTCGGCCTAGATGAAGCACATCTCGGCCTAGGCGACGCGCACCTCGGCCTAGATGGTGACATCTCAGCCATTATGCCAGGGTGGAGATGGAGGTCAACCGAAGGGATTCCACGACAGTTCTAAGTGGAAAAGGTTTCGAAGGTGTCTAGGCTTAAGATGACCTCGGCAACACACCAGCCAAGAACAAAGCATGCAAGCAACATTCGAGCAAAACAAGACAAGATTTGCAAATGCACATATCAAAACAAGATCATACATAAATGTATGCAAGTATGACTAAGTTGAAATGAGGGTTGTTACAGATCCTTGTATGGGGGTAGATATTACAGTGACATCAATGCCGCACCCGAATATGCCATCCACTGAGCCATCGACATCAATGCCTCCACCGCATCCTACCGCACGTCATGCACATCAATCTGACTATTTTGATATGGAACACTTTGGTGAGGGGCCTTCCATGGGCCTGTCCCCTCATGGTCCATCTACAGTAATGCATACACCACAGACTTCCCTACCTGAATATACCAATTACACATCCCAATTTGCCCCTGAGGTAGATCCTCTAATGTCTGAACATACTTCCACACACCATGGCCATATATTGGACCCCTCCTGGTCACCACCCCCATATAGGACAGCGGTTGGTACCCCGGTGACACCCTTAGCACCACTGTCTACTACATGTCTGTCTACTATGATTTCCTCTGCGTCGACATTGACCGCACCCGACCCTTTCACAATACCATCATCTCTTACCCTACCATCATCTCCTACACCACATATAACCTTCCCCTACCATGTTGATCCACTCATTACCCATGACTTCCACATTGACGGGGAGAGGGAGGGCCAGGTCCATGCACCTACCAGAGGGACAGGTAGGGGTAAAGGTTGTGGCGGCCGTCGTGGTGTAAGTAGAGGCCGAGGCCGAGGGCAACACCAAGCAATAGACCATGACAATAATGTAGCGGATGATGGCGTTTCACAGCTTAGTGTCGTATGTGAAGGTTTGCCGGAGGTGGTATCAAATGATTGTACTGCAGCCATTGGTGATGTGCAACCAGCTTCTACAGAAGCGGGCAAGGGAGTCGTACGTGCAGCAGCGCAAGATATACAGAGAGTATATAGTAAGAGACCTAGGAGACAAACCCATGGAAGGGGTTGTGGAACAGGGGGAAAATTAGGACATTAGGAACAACCAACATTGGTAAGTATATTCAAACATTATCTTTAGGTAGTGTTTTCACTTGGATTAGTCTACATTGTTTAAGTTGTGGCTTATTATATAGTTCTGGCTTTTGGCTTATCTTATCTTGTAATTGTGGCTTATTTTCTAAGATTCTAGATGCTGATGCTGCTGCTATTTTTGTTACTTTTTTGAAGGAAGGGGTAGCTACTTGCTGTGTTGCTGGTTGCTGGTTGCTGGTTGCTTGCTATTTCTTGATTCTGGTTGCTGCCGGTTGTGTGTTGCTGCTGCTGGCTTGATGCTGTCGTGGATGCGTCGTGATGGTGTTCATACAATTGGAACATTTACTTTGTTATTATGTTTGAAATAGTTATTGTGATACTATATGTATTTCCTGGGCCTAATTTTGGCCTTCCATGTGGGATGTACATGGTTTATTCTGTAAATAGGTCTTGTTTATATTTGGGTGTACTTAGTGTTGGGTTTGTTCTTGCTCCCCATCTGCTTATGTGCTTACACTACAAGAAATCGCACCTTTGGCGAGCATTTTTGGCGACTAAACAAATTGTAGTCGCCAAGAGTACATTTTTTGGCGACTAAAATTCAAATTTGTTGGCGTTGGTTCAAGATACCGGTACTAAAATTTTTTACTCAATAAATATTACTTATTGGCGACTAAATTTAAATTTGGTCGCCAAATAGTACTTTTGGCGACTAATATTTTCGTCGCTATTCAATAATTTCACTATTGCTGGTCTTTTACTAGTAATACCATTTTCTCAATTCCAATAGATCAACTTGCAACTCTTTTGGCTAAAGAGAGAAGCCATTCACTGACTTACATTGGATGCATAAAGAAAGGACCTGTGATAACTGACTCTAAACTGAAGTGGTAGGTAGGAAAACTTTTACCCCTCCCTCTCCTTTAAATATATATTTTTTGTGTTTTTTTGTTTATGCAATAATGTATATATTTGATAAAATGTGTATAACTATTCGCAACCTAATTTTTGATTTTTTTTTTTTTGTATTGCAAATATTTCCAGGTATGAGAAATCAGGACATTTGATTGGTAGTGAATACGTCTTGCATGCTTATGGTCCTATCTATGTTCTTTCTGCAGAGGTGGTAGCATCACTGGCAATTGCTAGAAATAACAGGTCTGTCCATAACAATATGTATTTTATTTTGCATGATCTCTTTATTGTGGTTTCTGTATACATATATATATATATATATATTATGTTTGTTTGGTTTTGTTCTAGTTAGTCATGTTATCACATTGACATTCATTTGGTGAAGTAGGTTGGTTTCTTGGATTTTAGGATGTCTAATTAAATGCTAGATGACATTCTATGGAAGAGTTGACATTCTAAGCTTTAAGCAAGGTTTTGTGCTCTTTATACATGGATTCAAGGTTGAGGCTTACGATTCATTATGGTCATGAACATGTCTCAAATTCTCCATGAGAGCAAAATATCTTACCTCTTTAAGTCAAAGGCACAAAATCTATGAGCATATATATTCTAGAGAAAGAGATAACCCGTCCTAATGTGGCCATTCTGAATTTTTCTACCACATATCTGGTGAGGGACTGAGGGTTTGAAACAGAAGGACAAATTGCATAGCATTTGAATTACACGTGCAGTAAAAGATGTGGAAAATTACAATCTTGTTTACTAGAGTCCATTTAAGTACTTTGTAAACCCATTAGTAGGACATTTGTAGCCCTTTCTTCTTTTTATTTTTTATTTTTTGCTACAGGAAAGCTTGGCCTTCCCAATTATGTGCACTTTTTGATCCTTCCAACTTTTATGGTTTCATATTATTTTTTTAAAGTTGGACAACTTTTTTATTTGAAATTTGGCTATAAACCCCCTTTACCTTCCTTTCATTGTTAAAAGGACTAAGAAAAAAATTATACTTTCTAAACCCCCTCATAATTATAAAGTCTTGCATAAAGGACAAAATTTATTATTTAAATATTTTATCAGACTATTGTACCCACTCTCTT